>VURO01020653.1:119060-143973 GCA_015108175.1 Pelvicachromis taeniatus
ATGTAGCTTGCCATCACCAGTGTGTGAATGTGTGTGTGAATGACTGAATGTAGTGTAAAGCGGTTTGGGGTCCTTAATGACTAAGAAAAGCGCTATACAAATGCAGTTGTTTGTTTGTTTTTTTTTTCCCCTTTTTTTTTCTTTTTCCCTCCCCCCCCCCCCCCCCCCCCCCCCCCCCCTTCACTGGTTCTCGTGGCATGGATGGAGCTGATCCCCATCACAGAGGTCCAATCCTGTGCACATGGGGGTTGAATTATTAAAGTGGAAACTACCAGCTCAGCAAACATGACCAAAGAGACAGATGATCCTTTCTTCACTCTGCGCTTCTCATCACCCTTAAACCTCTAGAATTTACCTCCTGTCAAGCAGTCATCCCCGTGAGCGTGCTGAAGCACCAGATTTTATGACACCCAAGTCAAAAAGCAGTTCACACACGCACACACACACTCATCCACTAGGTCATGTTATGCACCTAATGAAGAGTAAGAATCTGCAATGATCACTGCTTAATAAATTCTACCGACTGACTTCAGCAAGTGTGAAAGAAGTCCACTGAGATCCCACTGCCTGCTCGCACGCAGCACATTTTCCTCTTTTTCTTTTATCAGCTTCATCTTCCGCGCGATTGACAGTACAGCAAACAAGCCCACCGATGCAAAGTAACTCATTGAATAAGCAGAAAGTTTGCATAAAGGCTGAGTCGTGTAAAACAGTGCTTTGTGCGAGTGCAAAGTCTTCCATTAGGAGGAGCTAATTCACTGATCCAAGGTCAGGCCCACTTGACACAAGAAGAAAAGTCGCTTTGTTTTGTGAAGTACAGCACTACAAGGCAGCATCATTCTGCCACAAGTGCCCAAAAACTCCCTGTCAGTTCTTAAACCACCCCAGAGGGAAACAAACAAATGCGTCTCACTTTCCTCATGGACAAAAGCTGACACGTTTTCATGTACAAGGTTAATATATCATTATCCGCTGTCTTCGGTTCCTCCCTCAGCAGTCACAGAGAGAAGGTCAAGCTTTATTCCTTTAGTCCCTCTGCAGATATTCCCATCATTCTCTAACAAAAATCATTTTCAATAAGGACATGTCATCTACCAGTCTCAGCAGAGCTGTCACACCACCTCTGAGATCTGCACTTTATAAAACCCCCTTCGGAAGCTCGTTGCGTCTCCATTACAGGAACACAAAATGTCAGCCTGTCTTGGCAGAGGAAACAGATGTAAACCTGGTAGGAATGGATCTGAGGAAATATCTTACTTTAAAAGATTTCAATTAAAGACGCAGCACCCTTTTTACGTGATTTGCTCTTGGGTCGTGGTGATCTTGTTTTGCGAGTAGCAAGACATGTGGCATGTGTAGATGGGGGGCAGGGATTGTATGACAATGACAATTCTTAGTGCACATTCATGCAGCAGGGGGATAACAAATGAGACACTATATTTGGTGCCTTTACAGGCAGGAGGTGAGAAGACATTTCTGCTTTGACACAGTCTCCACATGGAACACCAGCTGCAAGACGAGTACAAGAAAAGTCAATTCTCTTGTAAAATTTCTCCCCCATATCCCGTTTCAGCTATCAGCAGGTTTTTAAATCACGGGAATGCGGCTGGAAATAAAGTACGGTCTCCTACTGTCTTTAAAACTATCACTTCGCAGAGAAAGGTCGCGCAGAATGTGTAAGCGTGAAAAATGCAGTGCAGGCATCAAAGGATTGAGCATGAGTACGTGACATATTTAAATCAGGTTTTAGTCCAAAAAAAGCATTAAAGGCTGAAATTTCAAATCTTTTTTATGTTGTTTTTTCTTTTGTGTGTGTGTGTGTGTGTGTGGGGGGGGGGGGGGGGGGGGGGGGGGGGGTTGCTGTTATTGAGATATGAGCTGCTCAACTCAATGAGCTAAAGCGGCACCCTGTCATTTCCAAACTTTAATAGAAACACTCACTCTCTGCTTACCCTGCATTAGCACGGCTAAGTGTTCTCGAGTGCAGAGCAGGAAATCCTCAAAAGATGGATTCATTCACCTCTTCACCAAAATACTATTTATGGGCCGGGTTTATCTCGAGTGGAGGAGCTCCAGTAAAACATCAGACAACATAATAGTAATATTTCTTTAGTGAAACGCTACAGGATAATTCATGTGAGCGACTCGTGGACTTTTTACCCCCAATCCCAGAACTCGCTCGTTCCTTCCAGCAGCATCAGGAGAAAAAGCTGACAGAGAGCAATGTTAATGATGTGTCTCCTTTACCGGACCACAGTGTGGAATTCACAGCCATGCTGTCGGTCATTGATCAACACTTTGCATCGAAACAGTGATGAATTTATATTTACCTTTTTGTACATTTTTTTAGTTACAGATCTGGTTTCCGAGGGCTACATTTCATTCAACAGATGGGTGGGAAACGGGTTGGGGTGTGACCAGGTGAAGAGGGGCGCTGCCATGCAGGAGGTTCATGGGTTGTAACAGAGATTTCTCATGTACATGCAGTTTTTATGGAGCTGATGAAATCAAAGTTTTAGAAGTCTTTTTTATTTATTTAGAGAGAAGCTGGAAAATAACTGCCCAGAGGCAACACATGCTTCTAGAAGGACTGACAGTAAAAAGTAAATAAATAAGAGTATAAGTCAGTCAGGTTGTCTTCTTACTTAAAAGAGGAGTAGAAATAAACCAAAGGCAACATGACGGGAAAGTCAGAGTTCAAAGAGAAGGAAACTGAAATCCCAGTTTCTCATCTGAAACTGAACTGAGCTTCTTTTCACTAACTCTTGGACTTCCTGTTTTAAGGCATCTTTCTGCATTTTGCGTGTTGTTCTTGTTCTCTGTTCTCCGCCTTCATTCCCGCACACTTCCCCTCAATCTCGAGTTCGTCTTGAAGTTTTGTCGCTGTGCCGGTTTATGTCGTCTGTCTCAACTTTCAGGGAGTCATACGTGGGGCCAAAAAACTTTTTTCACCTTGAAGTTTGCTGCCGAGCCTCTCGACTGTGTCTGCCAGAGCACAGGTTGATCTTGAGAAGGCTTTTAGCTCATTATTCCTCTTCTTGCTCCTTTGAGAGCTTTGTCTTTAGCAGCATATTCTCTTGCTGCAGGGTGTTGTTTTCGTTGATCAGAGCCTTTTTTTCCGCCTCCGATGCCGTATAAGCGTTCAAATTTTCATAATCCTCTGTGAAAAAAATTATTACTGGGTTACTCTTTTTTTTTTTCTTCAAGACAGCAACCTTTTCCTTCAGTTTTTTTTTTTTTAATATAGTTGTATCTCTATTCTTCTTCAATAAGACGTTTTGTATGTATCTTAATCAGGTCTTGTACCCCCGGTTCAAGGTATCTGACCTTTAAACTTTTTCTAATCTGGAGTTATAAATTTTCAACCTGGATTTGAGAATAAGCCTATTAATTTTCTTTTTTTCAAGACATCCATGTGGGCCAAGGGCATCCAGACATTTATGTCTTCCTATTTTGCTGCAGAGACTTGGATTTCCTGCTGAAGGGTGTCCGTTCTCATGACTCATGGTCTGTCTTGACATTTTCATGCAGTCATTTATCTTATTTATCTTAGCTTCTGCATTCTGGATGTGGCTGTGGATCTCCTGAATCCCCCTGCTGTTTCTGTGGGATAACTCTCTCTGCTTTTGGAGATGTGTGATTTCATCCAGAGCTTTGATCTGTGGATGATTCCTTTAAAGTCCCTAGATTTCCTCTTATATTGTTTAGTGTTGCCTCAATTTTCTCCATACAGGAAGATCGATTTCCGTATATTCCCTCTAAGTTCATCTTGTCCACCATTGCGTTGTCTTTAAGGCATTTTTAATGTCTTGAATTTGTTGCTACAGAGTGTGACATTCATAGCTCACTTTGCAACACTCTAAATTTTTGCATACTAAATCAAATGAGGTATGCAACTCTCACTTTTTCTCAAAACATTCAGACCTCTGAAGCTTTTTGCCGAAGCTCGTGAAGCTGGAGTTGCAGTTTTTGATTTATAGCTTGGATGCTCACTTTTGTGGCGCTGTAGTTGGCCACGTACCGCTCTGTTCCTGGCGGAGGCCCATCTTGTCATTCTCCAAGGACTCCAGAGAGGAGACAGTCTGTTGACCATGAATCATTTCTTGATTTCTTAGATATTCACAAAACCACTATTGTAGTGATTTTAGAGTGTGAGACTGAATTGAATGAGAACTGAATATTACCACAATCTTGCCATGACAGGAGATACGCAGATTAGCAAGTGTACAGAAATATGCTTACAGTGGACAAATAATAAGCACACAAAATTCCTCAACTGCCACGCCCCACTTTACCTATATAAGATAAATATATACATCTTTAATGAATGTGAAGTGAAGTAAGAGGTGATGATGTCTGAGGAAAGAAGCCTGCATCAATAAAGCAAAAAGCAGGAGAAAGCTAGACTGAATAAAATTGAAATAATAGTGTCCAAGGAGCAAGCTAGAAAACTTTCATTCGAACATTTATTTTTTTTTTAACAAAAGCGAGGCTTGGGCTGAAATACCGGCAGGTTTCCCCTGAGACACTCATTTTGGCTTAGGTTAAAGAAAAAAAAGGTTTGACACTGAAGTAACAGGACATAAGAAAAAGAAGAAAGCAGGTGGAGAACGAGGAGCGCCTGATCTGTTAGCTTGAGATGAGAAACTCACTGAAATCACTGAAAACATCTATACTGTCCAGCGTCTGTGGGATAGCGCCAAGAAATTAGACTGAGGGCATCCATCAAGAATAGAAGTAATTTATTAAGATATTAGATAAGAGACAATGAGACAATAATAATGCAAATGAGAATATGATCAAAAAGGATTAAAGCCCACACCTTTTCCATTAGTTCTTTAAATGTTCTTTAAATGCCATTTTGTGCTGTATTGCTGTGTATTTAACAAACATTTGACTGAATTGACGCTTGTATCTTTTCAGACATGCTAACCACATTCCTGGTGGTCTGTCCTACAAACATACAAAAACAATGATGGTCACACTCCTCAACTAATGACCTTGGATACTGTCAATTGTCTAATCCCCATTGGGGATAATTGTCAAATTTGGGTCAGTTTGACACAAAAAATTAAAGCAGAAGGTTCATGGTGATGTCACAAATTCACATGTGCCAGTAGTTACGTCCTGACTTCCAAGGAGTCATCTAAAATCAGCAGTTACAGGGCAACGAGACGAGAAGATTTACAAAATATGAATCAGCCTTTTTTTAAATTTTTTATTTTACAGACAGTCACAAAGCCGTCATGGCACTCACATGTCTGCCTACAACCCATCGCAGCATGAAGAGCAAGAGAACGTTCTTCCCCATCAAATATTGGGGGGGAAAAAAGAAGCAGAACATGCAAAAGGAAGTAGAGCTTCAAAAGACTCAAACAGGTAAAAGATTTTTCATTCACAGACAAACGGAAGGTTTTGTGCATTAGTTCGACAGTTAGAGGCACTGATCAGTCATGGCTCAGACTGTCGATATTCTTGGCTTCTCTCTAAATCCTCATTTGGCTTCTCCCTGTGGACAGCAGCAGCACCATTTTTCTTCTATGTTACCAACAAAGGGAGGAATGTGTAAAACATAAAGACAGCTTCAGAACCCTAACAACTTCCACAAGGTAAAGCTGTCAGCGTAACATACTGTTTATTATTCTTATAAGAAGAGTTCAAGCTAAACTTTAGTGTGTGAAGTGCTGCAAAAGAAGATCTGACGCAGTGATTAGAGACCTAGTGCAGTCTTTATCGGTGTCTTTCCTGTCTCCTATCTAAGCTAGACATTTTGTAAACATACTCATAATTGGAGGGAGCCTGCCATTAATATTAGTGAGACTTCCAAACAGCATAGCGCTTATTTCAGGGCCATTAAGTACTCTACCTCGGTGTCACTCACGCTAATTTAGTATCATGTTTGACCAAATTAAGACATTGATTGGACAGGAGAAATATAAACTACAAGCAAACAGGAGGTGGGAGGGATGGAGAATTCAGGCCTAGCTAAGCAAACTTATTAAGGGCTCATTTCTGCTAGATACAGAGATTGTGTTAGACACATCAACTGCTAACTAGAAGCCTGTTCAATCACAAAAAAACGTTGTATTCATTCTTGAAATCAAAATGTGACTTTCTGCCAGGGCAGTGTCTGTAGTTTTGAGTACAATACTTCCCCCATGTAGATCTGCACTGTGTAAAGTATAAAAGGTCAGGATCAGAACAATACAGGTGCTACTGTCTTTTTGCAATCTGGTTGTAATCGTCAGACAATGCTCGCGCCACTATCATCATAAAAAGCTTTAATTCTTTTCAATCTCCTCTGCAATTATAATCAAAGACTTATAGAATTCTAAATTTAAAAAAAAAACATGCACTTTCTCCACAAGAGTGGAAAACGTGTCTCTACTTTTCAGATGTAGAGTACAGCTGCAAACTCGACCAGCTCATTGTTCATTCAGAAAGGAAACACTGTCACACATGAAGAAACATTAAGTACCTAAACATAAGGTGCAACACAGATGTGCAGAAGTGCTGAAGCACGAAAATATAAGGGTTTGATAGAAATTAGATGCACTAACGTACTGGAAGAACAAATAAAGTACAACGTGGATCACAGCAGGTAGACAGAAACATTACCCCAAGTGCAGTATGTGTTATTCTTGCTGTGTCTGCTGGAAGAGTAAAAAGGGAAATGTTTGCCAAGTTGTCTACGAACATCAACTTCTGTGGTGCAAATGATCAGAAAAATGTAAAATCCTTGCCTTAGAGGGTGTCGACATATGGCTGAGTCACACTGACTTCACAGTTATGTTTAAACGACAAAGTCAATGTACAGTAACAACATGGGAAATAGCCATAGAAAGTTCACATTTGACTTTGAGGTCAACAAAAAGCCTTCATGGTTTAACTATAAAAAATCAAAAACTACAGGTCTGATTCCTGTCTGCAGAGTTACACCATAGCCAGCCTTGGCGACCACCAGTTATCACTCTGAATCATCCCACTGAGCTACTTGGTACCAACCTAATGCCATCGTATTTTAATGTACCATGGGGCCCTTTAAGGCCATTATTAATCGTGCAGAGTAGTATGATATACTAGAAGTTTTTCAGTGTCTGACCATTAGGCTGCAAATTTATGTTGTTGTTGTTGTTATTGGAACATTTATCAGGAGTAATTCAAACTTACTAAAAACTAAAGATACTTGTGTTTGATTATATATTTCTTTGCTGTAACGATGCTTCTTGGCAAGAAATCTTTTTCTGTTGGAAAGCCTTTTTATTTCCCCTTAAATGGTGACAAATTTGTAAGGAAAATGCATTTGTGGGTTGAGCAGCAGAATTGAATATGTGGGTTGCGCACATCGAAAACTTGCCAAATCTACTCTGCTATCTTGTAAATAGCAGAGAAGCTTTTAGTAAAAAGGGAAATATATTCAGGGGTTAAAGTGCAATTTGACAGGTGAGAGGATCTGTTGGCAAAAAGACTCAAATAAGTCCCAATAATTGCAAACTCAAGTACTAGTAGAATAGTTATGTTTGTGGATAGGTCGTACTGTGGTTAGGGGGTTCAAGGTTTACTGCTCTTTGTGGATTTGGTGGCACAAGTGGAACACCGTCAACTTAAGCTCAGACTGACTGCTACCACTGATGTAACTTAACATTGAGCGTGGGTACCTTGAACCAGTCCACCCCTTCAGAAAAAAGGAACTCAGTTCAAGCTAGCTCCACTTCTGTAGCCCTAGCGAGATGCTAAAATGCACAACCAAGCAGGTAAGATAGAGAATGGGAACACCAGACTGCAGCACATTGAAAATCAACACACACATTAGTATTATATTGTGCCTTAGCTGTAATTAGTCATTAACTGAAGATGTCAGCTTTCAGCCCTGCTTATGTGGAATAGTTAATTGTAAAAAGTTGTGTTTTAAATTAAACCATTATTTTTGCTGTTACTAATTGTGCCAGCAAAAAAAAGCATCTGTGAAAAAAATACAAAAATAATAACCTAAATTTTAAAAAGTACAAAGTAGTCATGACTTGCCCATTGTGGTTGGAAATTGTGTAGTCCACCTGTCTCCCTGTGCAGACTTTGATTACTTCGCATCTGGCAAAGTGTTTTTCTCGGGAGGCTCCCACAGTATGTGACACGTTGTGAGTGAGAATGTGTTCCTACATAAGATGCAAAGATTACTTTGTAGTCTGCAATGCAGATCTCTCATGGTGTGTGTGGAGAGACTGTCATGACTCAAAACTCCCAGTAGGAGAGCCAACAAGCTGACCCCTAAATATTAAAGCAATGCAGTAGTGCAATTAATTTTAATAACAAGTCTATTCTGTTAATGAACAATACTAATAATGGCACAGTACTGCTCAGGTATGGTAATTACAGGCCAGTTCAGGTGCAGTTTTGGTAGCATTTTGAAGCTACTTTTCAGACTTAATTCACAACACAGACGGTATCTACTGTTTAGTGAGGAAGGGAGGGATATTATATCTACTTTGACACATTGATATAGTGTCTGGTATTTGATTTAGTTTAAATTTATTTGCTGTCCATATGGCTGCTTGTATGGCTCACTCTCCGGCCTACTCACCGAAAGCATGAATCATAATTCTTATAGTAAACTATGACAAAGTCTTTCTGTACATTCATCCAGCATGAAAACAACATGCATCAACAAATATGTCATCTCTTATTATGCGTCATCCGTTTTGAGCATTTACCATTCGATATTCAGTGGCAAGGCGCTGGCACGCACTGATGTTTAAAATTATCAACAAGACCCCCACCACCCGGATTTTTACATTTCTTAAACACAGACACAGCGCCATATAAATAACACTGTGTTCGTTACCTTAATCTTTGTGAATAAAGTGCATTATCATTTGACAGGTGACATAATTTAACCTATGGTCTGGAGCCAATTTATTTCGCAAATGAGTTTCTTTACAGGATTGTATAATTATACGGTTTTAAGAGAGGGGGGCGGGGGGTCAGGTCCATGTGACAGATAGTCACTTGGTCGTTTTTCTCTTTTAAGCTTCTTTCGATACTTTCGTGATGACTATAACCTCTCCGTGACCTCGGTACTGTAAAGGTTGATTAATTATGCTCAGAGTCCACGTGAAGGGTTCACACCGTAATTGCAGCCTTGTTTCTTTTCTCACCTTGCTGCGCTTTAGGCTCCCAGCAAAATGGCACCATTGAGCCGAATGTCATATGTGATGTTCTATGTTACATCACAAACAGAGGCCAATTAAGCGTTTATTGCATTGCAACTGCTGGGCAATTACTGCGTTTTGCGCCGCTTGCACTTTAAGCGCAAGGAGTGGAGCGCAACCAGTCTTTTGGATCGCTTAGGGATCAATTAGTATCTTCAAGTGAGTAATGAGTCTCTTGGTTGTGTATACATTTTGCTGTGTGTTCAAAATGTCAAAATTTATATGTTTTATAATGAAAGGTTCAGGTCAGAGCCGGAGCAGTTTAAGCCACTGCAGATGATTGAATCAGCAGTAGAAAAAAAAGGTGGCGTTCTGCATCGCACGGTTTATAAAGCCGTAACAAATCGTGCCTCAAAATATTTACACCAGTGTGATGTTACAATGTGATTTACCCACCTTATTCATTACTGAATCACAGAGCACCATCAATTATTATAATCCTTTTGCATGATTCATTTGTTTCTGTAGGTCATTTAGGTGCATAATATCTATGGCTTTTATTAAAGTCTTCAGAGCCCTAAAGTGGGTTATGAACATCACTAAGCTAACTACACACAGTGCAAACAATGCCATTGCACAAACGCCATATAAAGTATATGCCATATTAGTTTATGGGTCAAAGTATGCCATAAATTTAGCACTGCAATTGTTGAAATATTCTGCCCTCGGGACTTGGACAACCCCACAGCCATGAGGCCATTAAGTAATACTGGCAAACATGAGTATCAGAAACCCAGTTGTGTATGTCAGTAATATAAGATATCGCTCATTTTCCACCTCATGTTTTCCTCTGCGATTCATGCATGTTCATCTCCTGACAGATTGTTTTCTTTACAGTTTTTAAAATAATTCAAGCTTCATCACTGTTAACCCAGTGGAAGCAGGAAAAGGTCTGGCAGACCTCGGTGTAACCTCAAGTTTATTGTGACCATGCAAACTCACACCAGCAGACACAACGCTAGAAATCAATCCTGCATCCTTCTAGTTATCTAGAAAATAGTGCAATAAGAATCTCTGCCTTATCCCTGCTCCCTATACTGATGTCAACAGGCCCAACTCCACTTTTTCTATTAAGATGTGGTGTAATTATCAAAAATAATTTAAGCAATAAACATCTATTGAATAACTTAAGACATTATTTAAAAGCACATACTGTATGAAAAGAGACCTACTTGTGCAGTAGCCTATTTGCATGGTAATCATTGTATTTCTTTGCTTATATTTATTCGCCGTTTGATGGTAATTTTCACACTTAATCTATTTTAAATTCATGGGGGACACCTGGCACAGCTCGAAATATGAGACTGTGAAAGTGTTGTAATTGTTTATTTGTTCATTCTGATGATAGAAGTTAGCAACAGACCCAAGTCATCACAGCGCCTGTGTTTTCATTTTTAAAGCTGCCTGTTATCTTAATGTTGTGATCACCTTCATTTCTGCTGCTATAGTATTATTACATTGGGTAGAAGTTGTTTGCACATCTCTAAAGAAATCAACCACAAGCATTATCCCTGCACCATATAATCCATAGTTTTTCCATTAGCTCACTGTCATTCAGCATTTGGAGCAACTTCCTAATTTTCCTTTGTCTTTCTGCTGTTTTCTTCTCTGGTTAAGAACCTCTTACGCATCTTACAAGATCTTATCCTAACGGTTTTCACCATATACGCTTATTTATTGGCTAAATTTGTTGTTGTATGCTTAAATTTAGCAGAATCTAAAGTGAAATTGTTAGAAAATTTTATACATTTAAAAAGGATTTTAGAATTTGATCTCTATGACTAATAGAACTCAAGGCTGAAAGTCACAGGATCTCATATCCCCCATACAGAAAGATGTCTTTCTTATTTTATAGGTTTTAATGAAGTCTGACCACAAGGAGGAATAGGTAGTTACTCACATCCTTATTGTACAGGGCTTCTTGCATTACAACAATCCCATTAAACTGCACGCACACTTTTCTTGGGGATTTTTTAGTGACTTGCTTTATTGCAAATGTCACAGAGATTTGAAATCTGGATTTGTTACCTCTAAAATTGAACCTGCTGCAAGTTCTCTGGTTTTGCTTTGGCTTTCTACTGCAGGCTGAGATAGTAACACCATGCCACAGCTGTCGGTGAAAAAACGATAAGGCACAGTTTTGTGACACATTATTACAATAGTGAGTGAAAAGAAAACAATGACTATTACAAGTCAAGGCGTCACACATTAGCATGGAAGTGTTTGCATAACCTGCCCCCCCCTGTTTGGAATACACCAAGAATCTCAGTAAAAAATCAATACGCCTGTTGGATTGAAGTTAAGGGTCAAGACATTGCCACTAGCTTACTCAGTCATTCAGATCTTTCCTCAACGACAAAAATGTGCAAGTGGATGACCTTTGTGCAGCATCTCACACTCTATTTTACAACACTATCAACAAGAGTGGCGTAATGAATTTGCTTGTCACTAGCTCCTCATTCTCTTCCCTTGGGCTGCTGAATCTTACTGCACGACAGCACTGCCTCTGTGACTGCACTTTAATAAGGCAATGGAGTCTTTGGCAGGATCAGTACATTTGGGAAATCCACAGAGGCACAGGTGATTGAATGCTGGTGCCAACACTAAAAACCCCCAGATTGGAGTGATGGCTGATGGGTAACTGATTTGATAGAGGGCAATGTCACTGCATTGTTTGATAAAAGATAATTGTGAATCACTGTGGGTGGGTTGGGGTCTTTGTTCTCAGAAAGTTCAACTCAATATATTTTCATACCCCCTGCTGGTGCAAAGGGCAACTTTGCAATTTGGCTTTTGCTCGCATTGTTTCTCCATCAAGGTCTTAAATTCATAGCAAGCTGTGGATTGGATGAGGGTAGCAGGGGTTCCTAAAAGCCTCTGTTCATCATCACTACAGTGCATAAGTGCATGGGTCAATTAATAATTAACAAATTGCTCTTCTGAGGGCTTCTTACTTTAAAACAGCATTGGCAATGAGGAAGAAATGGAGAATGGTCCCTGCATATTGTTAAAGGACCTTTATTAATATACAATGACGGATGAAGGGAAGCATTTATTTCTAAGTCAATGTGGAAGACACTTTGGAAGCACCTTGTATGATTAACCCTACATTGCTCTGAGGTTGGAGGGTTGGAGGGTATCAACACGTGATAATCAATCTGTCCTGCTTTGACTGCTAAGGTCTGTCAGGATGTCACACACTACAGCAGAAAAGCGGCCAATAAAAATGTATTTACTGAAAAGACGTGGCAGTTTTTAAACTTTAAATGGGAGTGAAAAAGTCTCCAGGTGTGGGTTGGATGGTGGAGGGACTTTAGACCAGTCTGTTCAGTCTGCAACCTGTTAAAGTTTGGTTCAAGGGTGGGCAGAACAAAAAGTGAGCTTTCATTCTAAGCTGATAATAGAAGTCAGGAGAAGGCAACTGAACTGTATCTAACTATGACGCTAACTAGGGAAGGGGGAAGAGACAGACAGGGAGTGAGGCACAGCTGAGCATAATCAAGATAATCAACAGACAGGAAGTAAAACCCAGAAAAACAGAGGGTAACTTTTTATCTCAATCAATTTGGGGTGAACACAGAACGAGAAGAAAAAGGGGGGAACAGACAGACAGAGAAACAATAAGAGTAATAAATAATAAACGTTTATTACACAAGTGACAAACCAAAAATACAAACTGAAGCGGAATGAAAATCGACAAAGGATTCAAAACTAACACCAAATAGTACACCAACTCCCAAACAGGCAATCGTCTTGACACATATCCAAACTCCAAACAGTAACTGGCACAGTCATTGGTTCATAGAGTATAGGGACATGTTGCTCTTTGTAAAAACATGATATATACCCTAATAAGGACTAGGTTGAGGCTAGTGTGTGTGGAATAAGTTTTAGCTGATAACAGATGTTACATCAGGTTGACTACTGCTGTCAGTACTACTACTACTGATTTTATCACACTCATAGCATCCACAGTTTGAAGCTAGGTGTGTTATGCCGCTGGCAGATTTCATATTTGGCAGTAAAACTTACATAATGTTTCAGGCAGTGCTGACTAGGGTAGAGTGACATTACTGTCTGTCTGCATTGTATTCAGTGATAGAATATCCTGATACTTGTTAATCAAGCCTGAATGACACCATATTGAATGGTCCTAACTCTTATAGCTTGTGAAGCATAGTATAGATAAGTTGATTTTCACTCTAACTGGATATTTTTAGCCATAAAAACTATTTAAGTAGGTTCAAGTGAGGGTGTGATCAAAATAAAAAAAACGTTAATTACGATGTTTATGAATACAAACAATGTTTAATGGCCACAGTTCAAATATAGCGAAAGCTATATATGGCAGTAATTAGTAAGAACAATCCTGTATGTCCCTTTGGGTAATTAGCCCAAAGGGACATACAGGATAGTTCTTACTTATACAGCTCCATCCAACAGCATATAATGATTTCTCATAACCCCACATTTTATCCGCAATAGAACTTAGAAAATATATCAAATACTGAAATTGAGAGATTTCACCCTTTTAATTAAAAAAAAATATGGACACTTTTATATACTAATGATCTCTTAGAGAGGCAGAGTTTCTCAGAAGTAAAGACAGGCAGAGGTTGACCAATCTTAAAAAAAAGACCTTAAATATTTAATCATCTACTTTACAAATTTTCAACTAATGATGCTGAGAATCTAGAGAAACGTCTGTGACAGTTAAGGACGTGCAACAATCAATATTAGATGCCCGTGATCTTCAAATTTGATTTGTCACATACACAACCATACACAGTACGACATGCAGTGAAATGCTCCTGGGAGGCCTTCTTGACGTTGTCAGAGATCAGGACCACCACAACGGTGTCGTCAGCAAACTTGACAATGGAGATGGTATCTGATGTGGCTACACAGTCGTACGTCTACAGTGAGTACTGCAGGGGACTTTAAACACAGCCCTGAGGTGCTGCAGTAGTGAGTGAGATGGAGGGACAGACATTTTTTCCCACCCTCACTGATTGGGGTCTGTCTGTGAGGAAGTCGGGTGAAGCAAGCACAAAACGTGTTCAGCTTATCAGCCAGTGAAGCGTTGGCATTCATCACTGAAGTAGCTGGTTGTTTATAGTCCGTTATTGTCCGCAATCCCTTCCATAGGCTCCTAGAGTCGCACTGTTGTAGCTGTGACTCAAGTTTTTCCCCGTAGCTCTGCTTTGCCTTTGTAATCACGCTGCTTTGTAGGCAGTGGGGCACGATCTCAGATCATCACAGATGTTTTTATCCACCCACGTCTTCTGATTTGCAAACATTCGGATCTTCAGGCTATGAGACATGTTTCCTTCATAGAAATCGCGACATGGACTCAGGAACACTTCCAGTAAAGCTTGCACATGCAAAGAAGTTTTATACCCTGTAGGATGGGATTTTAAAATCAATATAGTTGCTTCATGAAACTATACAGTATGTCAGGCTAATTACCAGCCAAGCTTTCATTACCATATATCTGCTAGTAGTGGCCTGTCTCTTATTGACACCCGTTTCTAATAAACGCTGGGTTTGAAAACATGCCATAACAAATGGACGCCGGTCTCCAATAGTAGCCGGGCGACCTTCGACCCGGAAGTCCCTATGCGCTGTCGTCGGTCCTCCCGCGTCTCATCACTCGGCCCGCTGTTTCCAATCAGCCGTCATCTACGACCAGCGGCACTTATGCTGGATGTGCGGCGACTGTCGACGTGGGATTATTACACTGAACTGGTAGAGTCTGTGAGCATAGTGTATGTTGAACTGTCGGCTAGCGAACCTGCTAACTGTGATTTTCTGGTCTTTTACGTCCTCTCCTGGAGAGTCGGGCAGAGCGAAGTTTCGGGGAGCACCACTCGTGCACTGGGCTACCACAGACAAGAAAACACTCGGGAGCAAAGGAGGAGCACAATTGGGAACTGCATTATTTGTGAACTGTTGGAATACGTTTTGGAGCACTGTAAGTAAACGCACTGTATTTTCACCTCAGTCTAAAAACCGCGCCTGGGTCCTCTTTCCCTCTCACTTCCATGACAATTCCGTCTGAGAAGGGAATAAGAGCCGGTCTTCAACAACCACCGGTGTCTTTTAAGCGCCGGGCCGGCCAAATAATTTTTTGAATAAACGTCGGGGCTACTAATGGAAGATATACGGTATATTCTGACAGTAGTCTTTAAGTTTTAAACCAGTATTTCCTTTAAACATTGTTTGTATTTATAAAAATCACATCACAGTTAAGTTGCGTAGTCAACAGTACAATCTCGCTAATAATAGTGGCACACTAAAGATTGTTTCATAACAGAAAATGGCAGTAAAAACCAAAAGAAAAACAAGGCAATTATTCCATGAATAATAATTGTGTACATGTGATTCAATCATGTAGCTGACCTGGAACTCAGAACACTAACATGCATCAGTACACCTCACTGACCATAAAGTGGAACCAGGCCTTAGAACAAATTATACAGCAGCAGCATCACTGGAGTTCATAACGAGGATATACTGCTAATATGCTTTCCATTTCATTTGCTCCATTGTTTTTGGGAACTTTTATGGTGTTCTGTTACAACCAAGTCCAATGACTTTTCATTTGCTAGTAATCAATAATCAATTTGTGTCATCATAACCCTGCACAAAGGATTCAGTAAGTGGCACTTACACAAATGAGGCCAACTGTGTTGAAGTCAATACATACAGACACAAGGGAAGCAGTGAAGGAAGTTTTCTAATTAAGTCGTGAAAGTAACGCAGTTGAGCTCTTTCTTTGATATGAAAAGACTGAAAATCCCATCTAACCTTAACCCTGGGCATGGCAGAGCCAGAAGAAACTATGGTTCAGGCCAATGGAGCACCTGACATGTCAATCCTTTTCGTATCCTTTTTGCAGGAAAGAGGAGCAATGAACGATATGATAGTATTAATTAGTTTGTGTACTTTCAGAAGTCCTGAATATGTTGAATGCATTGCACCCTGTGTACCAGATGACTGCTTGCCAATAAAGGCATTGAATGTTTAGAAGAGCAAATGTAAGAGCTTCCGCAAGCTGAAAATAGGTTGGATCGCTGTTGCATAGCAATCGCTCATAGTTGTATAACATGTTTGTTTTGATAAAAAATGCTGCAGATTTTTAGAGCGCTAACTCTCTATCTCTGGGTTTATAGCGGCCACAGTGTTAGGCTAGACTAGTGACAAAGACAGGCTGTGCTGACTCATTTTTCCTTCCTCTCAGTTCACCAGCTTAATTCTGCAGTAATTCCACTGAAAGCTGTGGTGTCAGACTCCTCTGTCTGTCTTGTTCGCTGTCACTGTAGCCTGGCTGCCTTGAAGTTACATGCAGTTTCTGTCTCTGTGGTGATGGTGTGTGTATGTGGGGGGCTGATTCATGAGCCTGATTGAAATGGAGCATCACACCCCCCCGGGAGGTCTTTATAAGCCCCTCTTCTCTGGCAGGAAAAGCCACAATCGGAAGGCTGTAAATCATAACAGAGATGATAGTGGTTTTCCTAAGATAGAACTGGGGAACAGGAGAGACATTGAAAGACAGCCTATAAAGGCTTCATTCAAGCTCCTGGCAAAGACCTTCCATAGCCCCCCAAGTGCACCTGCCGCTGCCTAGGGGACCCATGGGGAACCAGAGAGTGAGGCATGGAGAGAGAAAGAGGACAAAATAACAAAAAACGCCAAGGGAGATGGACAAGGTCTTAGCGTGTAGCCATGGCTGGCCAGCAGAAGTGTCTGTCCTTTGGGTTTGCCAGTTTTGGCAGTAACGCCAGAGGAGGATGTGGACTGTAATTCAAGCAGAGTGAGTTATCATGCTTCTGGATGCCTCGCCTCATATAAGAGAAATATATTGAAAAGAATCAGGCTTGAAACAGCGCTCAGCAATGAAAAGCACAAATCCAACTGTTATTGATATGTTATCCACAACGTATGGCTATTTTCATGGCTCCAGATGTTATTTTTCCTCAAACCTTAGAACAGATAAAGCATTGCATAAAGCTGAGGAAGTGGAAATGATGGCAAGGAAAACTGTGTGGGAAAAAATCCTTGCATCTTCCTGCAGAGAGTCTTTCAGCTGTGATGTTTCTACAGTCAGCATTACAATAAGACACTCACAAATTTTATTCACACACAACTGACCAGGAAATGATGAACGGAAGTAGTTTAAAAAAAAAAATCATTGTTGAAAATAAAGTCATAATTTACCATTGTCAAAAACTGGACAGATAAAGCACTAATAGCTTGTTCAGGTAAAACCAACTAAAACAGAGTAAAACCAATTCTCTCAGCAGCCGTTCCGTTTTGCACGTTGTGCTGCTGAAGCTCCTGTAAACAGGTAATGTAATGTGTCATTGTCCAGCATGAGGAAGAACCCAATGAAGACATGGAGGTTATCTTAGCGGGAGCAAATAAAAGAAACATTGACTTTAGGGTGTAACCCTAGTCTCACTCACAGATGTGCACGGGCCATCTACATGTTGACTAAATCTCCTGATCTCAAATCACAACAACAGTCACTTCAAAGTGCTTTATATTTTACTTTCAAGTAAGACAATCTGAGAGCAAAGTGTCCTTTTAGGGTGAAGGATATATCCTGGCCAAAAAAACACTTGAAGATTCCTCACAGCGTTACTACAGGTCGGCCATCCAAAGTAAATATCTGGTTAGACTCCATGAGCCAAGTACGCTAATCTCTGTTTTATCTGAATTTAGAAACAAAATATTCAAGATCATCCTGGTCTTTATGCCTTTAAAACATTCCCACAGTTTAACTAATCGGTGTGTGTCATTTGGATTCATAGATAGATAAAGATGATAGATATGATCTGCATAATAATTAAACTGTATGCTAATAATAGTGTACTATTACATACTGTATTATGTCACTGTAATTTTGTTTGCTTTATGGTACATTTCTATTAAGCTGATCATTTGAGTAATTCTCAAAGTAAATACAAATCATCTTTTTATCTGAGGGTTTAAAATGTCAGTGGCAACATGCACATTATATCAACAGTTAGCAGAAGCACTAAAGTCAGAAGAGAACTGAGCAATGAGCATTTATAGAAACATTTATGGAAACATGTTATCCAGTTCTCAAATTACAGTTGCACAGTACTTTTATTGTATCATAACAGAGTTAGTTATGATCCAGTCTGGATTAATCAGTGAACATTTCCATCTACTGAAGATATATTGCAAGAGTGACAATGCACACACACACACACACACACACACACAGGTCACGTTGATGTTTGCACACTTACACTAATAAATGGCAAAATATTAAACTGTGCAGCAGTGTGACAGCTGCGTTTTGAGAGGAAATGGGTTTTTTTTCACCTGGAAAAACTCCAGCAGAACTGGTACATCCTTCACTGACATAAAAACAGTCATTCAGGCACACTCTCTAGGGTTTGCCATGAGGCATTCTGGGGAATGTAGGTCAGTGTAAGTTGAAGCTGAATAAAAGTACACAACAGGAAAACTTTTAATAGAAATTACACTTGGTGGTGATAGTATATGCTGCTCAGAAAATACAAATCTTGACATTATGCTTTTCATATTCTTTTAACCTCTTATCTAGTCATTACCTTGTGTATTTTAAAAAATCTTTTATTTTTGAGGCAGTTTCACAAAAAATAAGTGGAATTAATAAAAATACTCTCATACTCTGAGCCTCTAAATAATAGAATATCTGATATTTTCCTACCTTTCTGCAGCTTTAAGAGACTATTGGTATTCAGAATCCTCATGAATGAGTGTCTGATTACAAAGTGACGAGCAATAAAAGCACCATGAGCTTTAGTCGGAGGTGGCTGGGTCAAATTAGGATGCAAATTAAAACTAAACTTAATTCAATACATTAAGTACGCTCAGAGCAGTGCATCAGGGTTGATTTGGATATAGTATGCTTTCAAGCTTAGTGTGCATTTGTGCTTTGGACCCATAATGATAAGACTTTGTGCTTATGCCCTTGGCATTTTTACACATTTTTGTCATTCAATAAATGCGTACCTGCTACTATATCAGATAAAAACTGTCCGTTTTTACAGAGAATTCAGATTTGTTTATTTACTCATTTACTTAGAAAAAGCATGCGGACAGCTAACCTTTATAACCATATGCAATTGGCGTTGACATGCTGCTGTAGCAGCCCAAATATTCCGGGGAAGACTTTAATCAGACTTGTAGAAACTGTATCAACGAGCTTGATTCCACTCAGCTGCAATGTAATCAGTGAGGTCAATGAGCAACTGGTGCGGGGACAATTACAACTGCACATTGAGCTCTTTGAGTCCATCCAAAGGTATGGATGTAGAGCAAACTTCCAATATAACATTTTATATAATACCAAACAGATGTAAACAAAATGCTTTAGGATTGAGTCACCATCATTTACATCATTTACTCTTTTTAAGGTGCTCAGCTGAGATTATCAG
This sequence comes from Pelvicachromis taeniatus, assembly GCA_015108175.1. Lineage (NCBI taxonomy): Eukaryota > Metazoa > Chordata > Actinopteri > Cichliformes > Cichlidae > Pelvicachromis > Pelvicachromis taeniatus. Next base: position 138,724 of record VURO01020653.1, read on the forward strand.
TGTTATACAATGCCACAATGCTAGGATGTATGTGTTACTAAATATTGGGGGAGATCATCAACAGTGATTCTTGTAGTGCTATTTAGAGGTGCTTTTCAGCCTGAGAGAAGACAATGAATTTGGCCCTGATTACTGATGTGCCTCTTAGTTTTCTCCATAATGGCCGCCTCAGGATTAGCAGACAGTGTCAGCCTGTATTTAACTGTAATAAAGCTTCATTTTGGCTGAGTGGCTGAGACTACTGCTCCCTACTGTCCACTGTGCTCTTTAGCTATTCCATTATGATGGGGGAAAAAAAGAAAGAGCTAGAGGGCAAAGCTCTGTTTAAAAAAGATAAGGATGTCACCATCAAACAAGGGACAATGTCAAAGATTTCAATTTTTGAGGAACTGACCCATCTATCTATCTATCTATCTATCTATCTATCTATCTATCTATCTATCTATCTATCTATCTATCTATCTATCTATCTATCTATCTATCTATCTATCTGTCTGTCTGTCTGTCTGTCTGTCTGTCTGTCTGTCTGTCTGTCTGTCTGTCTGTCTGTCCATTTATCCATCCATCAGCATTGGGCTGCAGAAGTCAAGTGCATTAATCCCTTTAACATAATGGTTCTTTAAGGTAAGAACAAGAACTCATTTGTGTGTGAAACTCAAAAGTTAAAAAGAAAAACTGTTGTCATGTGTAGTTGTTGTGTTTCCAACACAGAGCTTCTATGTTGCCCATCACTCAGACTCATAAAATGTTACCACTACAAAGAGATTAAAAGAGATACTGTAAGAGAAATGCCCCTAAATGCCTGAGCATCATATTTTGCAAAAAGAATTAAGCAAGAGCTTAATGTCTTATAGACTACGTTACCCGTCAGCACCCTAAAAAGTTATGAGAAGGTTTTTCTTTGCTTATTCCATGAAGTTGTGCCATGTAGCTAGCCTACACTTAACACCCTGGTGCCATACTAATCTGTGGTCCCGTATGACAGGGCACTGCAGAGATACTTCATAGTAAGTGATTGCATCATGTTTGACCTAAAAAATGCAGACAATTAATAGGAGGAAACAAAGGTTCAGTGTAATCACACTACACAGCTGACTGTTGGAATGTGGGTTTGCGAGTGTGTTTGTGTGTGTATGAGTGCAGCCAGTGACCCCGGCATGTCTGCCTCCAACAGTTGTCTCAGCCTTTGCCATATTTGCAAACACATGCACACAACCCACATATCCCATCCCATCCTTCCTGCTTGCATTCCCTGGCTCTTGCTCCTAAAAGCAAGCTGCTATTCTAGGAGCAAGGTAACAATCAACATGGCCAAGATCGTTAGCCTCAGTTTTCCCTACGGGCCAGGCACAGAAAATAACTTTCTCTTTCCCTGGCATCTGCAGATACTGGGGTAAATGAAGACATACAGCCCCCAGGTCCAGCGGCCTGCTCAAGGTAACCTCTGCTGTCAGCACACATTTACAAATACCGCCTGTCGAGAGGAGGGAGGCACCAGGAAAACAGAAAATGATATGCCACCAAGGTAATGCCCCATGCTTGATAAATTATTAAATAAATACCACAACCCACTCCCATTTCATTTCCATAAGTACATTTGCAAAGGCGAAATCCACCTCAGGTTTCTCCAAACAAAAACCTGCATATTTTCTGCAGCTGGTCAACGCTTCTGAAAAATCGCTATGAGAGGTTGGGTTATGTATTACAGCATTCCCTAATTTGAATGGAATTTCTTTGAATTAAGGTATTTCTGTATTATATACTAAATAATATTAAACCCTAGCAATGCTGACTTCCTGGGAGTGTTTTAGATGTTCTTCAAGAAACTTAAAGACTCAGAGAAGAGGCTAGAGAAAGATGGATGGAAGTTTTCTGCAATTTTGATGTAACTATAGAATATGTAAATAATAATTCAGAGATATTTCTCCAGTAAATTTAAATCTACAATGTTAATATTAATTACACTTTTGCTTTTCCTCCTGTGACAAGTCAACATATTGCCACAGTGCGACTGCTCACTTGTACAAAGAAGATAAAAATATAAGCAGTAATAAGGTCATAAAAGTTTGTTTTTTTTCTCCACTTTCCTTCTTACCTTCTTTTCGTTTGAAGCTCTGATGTGTATCCCCTCTCATTCCTGTATATGTGCATGTTTATATGACAACAAAGTACCTGCACTTACTGACAACACTTATCCTTGGGGAAGCTTACGAGAGCTATTACTACTGCATGCAAGGTCATTATTATCATACACAAAGCAGCAAGCTGCAGGCTCTGGCTGTAAGCTATGTTTCAACATGTACTCAGTGTATAAGAACATGTTCCTATGTTAGCAAAAGGAACATGTTCTTGTTCATGTTCACACACACACACATATATATGTTGCATTATATATTACTGTAGGTATGCAGAAACAGTGTATGCTCAGCTTCTGTTTCCAGGACTGCACTCTTCTGAACAGAAGCGTCTCCTGGAATGCTCCTAAGGTGCAGACCACGTTCAGCTCCACATCTGCTCCAGTTGTTCCTTCAGCCCTTGGTCCTTCTCATGCCTGGAGCTTCAGAGTGCTAGACCTTGGGTCAAAACCTCCTTGCACTATGAGGAGTATTTACATCTTCATATTAGTGGCATCTCCTCTTGTGTTTGGGTTATTATTCCAGCTGGATATCTATCATACTAGTGCATTTGTTTTGGCGGTATGCATTATATTCCGACCTATTACCTGTCTTATATTGTTGAGATATTTGTACATAGATGACCTTCTTGCACCTTTATTATGGTTCCCATAGGGAAATACCAAAATACTTGTGGCTGTCCTGTTTGTCTCCTGTCTTCTGGTGACTCCACCTGTTCAGTTTACACCACCTTGCCTCTTTTTGCCACCACTCAACCATACCTATCCAGTCTCAGTGACACCCAGGTGTCCTTGCTGTAGCTCCTGATCAGGTGAATCAGTGAGTCAAGTCTTTCTCATTCCTAGGGTAGTTTGATGTTATCTGTGTACAGCAGATGTCTGATGGTTACCTCGCAACTTAATTGGTTTCCCTATCTGCTCTTTTTGCTTGCTGAGGGAGCTGAAGCCTATGCTGAACAGCAGCAATGCATTCCATTTGTATATTCATGATATAGTCTGCACTTGGGTGTTATCTTCACCAGTCCCCTTGATGAAGTTTATCAGTGCACCGTTAGCTTTGTATAGTGTAAAGTATCAATGCGCCAGTATCCATGTGCGGAGCATTTAGTCAGAGAGTTTCTAGCAGTCAATCAAAGCAGTGCTCAGGTTGGCCTCCCTGGTCTTATAGTGTTGGTCTACTACTGTCTTATCCAGTAGCTTGAGCTTTGGCCCTCTGGTGTTGTTTCTAATGCCGTTCTGAGCAGCATTCATGTGCATAATATTCAGCTTGGTTGCTGATGATTGAGAGGAGCATCCATGCTGTGGAGAGGCAGGAAATTGGCAGGTCCTTAGAAGATGTTGTACCTTGGTAGGAATCATGAGCTGACTTTTTCCTCATCTATACTTCCCATCATTCTGAGTTCTGGTTTCATCTTTCAAAAGAAAATTTTTGTCTGGTCTGTGCAGCCTCTAGTCTGATTTAGAATTGCTCTCATAGTGTATAACCTGTGGTGGTGGTGTGATAAACCCTCTGTAAAAGCCTTTTTTAAAAGAATGTACTATATGGTTAATTTGGCAATTCCTCGTGTTTTTTGTTATCTCTGATAGGTTTACTTTTTTTTTTTTGGCCTTTTTCAGTTTCATCAAGCTCTCTTTGCCCTTCATATTGAAAGTTACAGTGAAAAGCTGCACAATACAAAATCATCACATGGATCTTTTATGTGCTTGATTTGTCATACACTAATTAGGGGACAGATCTTTGAATGTGAAAAACTGTGAAAATGTCCAAATACTTATGAACCATTTCAGAACACTTACATTAAGCTAGGTAACACGAGGCCAGATGGCTAAATAAATGTAATTTAACAAGAAAGTCTCTTGGTTCTGTTCACCAAAAATCTTTTGTAACTTTTTCAGTTTCTCAATTATAATTCAGTAATAGTTCTTTACTTTCATAGCCATAACATTATCACAAGGGAAATAAGTTTTAATACATCCCTGTGGAGCAATATTTACAGACTACTGTCAATTAGACTATCCCCTCATTTGGAAAAAAAAAAAAGGAGAGAGAGAGAGAGAGAGAGAGAGAGAGAGAGAGAGAGAGCACAAACTGAATGCCTTTATGAGCCCACGGTGTGTACCGGTGTGTGAGCTTCTCAGGGAGGAAGAACTACTTATGAAATTCTGAAATGTCGAAGGAAAGTTTTTGAGGAAAGTTCCTGTTAAAGTTTCAACACTGACTCTCTCATACTTTTCCTGACAGTAAACATGTTTTAGGGCTCTTATTGGTTAATATTAATATTACTATTAATATTGGACTTGCTCCAATGATATTGAAAGAAGAATACAAAATAAATCTCTATGACTATAAACCTCAAAACTAAAGCTTTTCATCAGTAGCCTCAAGTCAGTTAAAAAAACGAACTACAGTGGCTTGCAAAAGTATTCGGCCTCCTTGAACTTTTCCACATTTTGTCACATTACAGCCACAAACATGAATCAATTTTATTGGAATTCCACGTGAAAGACCAATACAAAGTGGTGTACACGTGAGAAGTGGAACAAAAATCATACATGATTCCAAACATTTTTTATAAATAAATAACTGAAAAGTGGGGCGTGCGTAATTATTCAGCCCCCTGAGTCAGTACTTTGTAGAACCACCTTTTGCTGCAATTACAGCTGCCAGTCTTTTAGGGTTTGTCTCTACCAGCTTTGCACATCTACAGACTGAAATTCTTGCCCATTCTTCTTTGCAAAACAGCTCCAGCTCAGTCAGATTAGATGGACAACGTTTGTGAACAGCAGTTTTCAGATTTTGCCACAGATTCTCGATTGGATTTAGATCTGGACTTTGACTGGGCCATTCTAACACATGTATATTTTATATTTTAAACCATTCCACTGTTGTCCTGGCTTTATGTTTAGGGTCGTTGTCCTGCTGGAAGGTGAACCTCCGCCCCAGTCTCAAGTCTTTTACAGACTCCAAGAGGTTTTCTTTCAAGTTTGCCCTGTATTTGGCTCCATACAGCTTCCCATCAACTCTGACCAGCTTCCCTGTCCCTGCTGAAGAGAAGCAGCCCCAGAGCATGATGCTGCCACCACCATATTTGACAGTGGGGATGGTTGGTTGGTTG
>VURO01020654.1:0-31146 GCA_015108175.1 Pelvicachromis taeniatus
CTCGCTCTCTGCTGAGTTCCATGTGTGTTTGTTGACTTGGGGTTAGAAGTGGGACCACAGCCTAAAGTGATATGTGAACGTCTATGTATAATGTTTGTTTGTTTTTTCTGAGCACCTCGGCGTTCATACACACACACACACTTCAAATGTTGTGCTTTTGGTATAATAGCCCATATTTTTCTATCATGTTACATTTTCTGTCGTCTTTTTAGAAGAGAAACAGTGAAAGCGAGGCGTTTAGTAAGTTAATGTCCACTTGATTATTTTTATGACAGAAGGTTTTTCTTTTGAGCACCTCCAGAGCAGCTACATTTTAAATCTTGATATAATGTCTTTCTTGTTCATTCTTTTGCTGCAGCTGTTTGGCATTCACACTTTTGACAATACAGAAGAACCTTTGGACGTCTGTTTGATGTGGTGATAGCTGAATGTCCTGTATTAACCAATGTGATTAATCACATTTGAGTACGCAGCACACGTATGTAGAGTCTGCCTTAACTTGGTATGATTTGAGGAATAAAGGCATTTGCAAGTGTGTGAACTGTAGAGGAACAGAAAGCTGTTATTTTGGCATTAGTTATTGAAAAATGGTTGTTGTCTTCCAGAGATAATATCTTTCCAGAATCATCTGGTCCTATATCTCACTCTGGTTTCTTTGGACAGTTGATGAATTAGACATGGGGAAAAAAAATATATAACAGATGTTAAAATACTGTCTGCGTTTGTCAGATTTTTAATTTACATTCTGCTTTTGCTGCTCTTTTCTGACTCCCTCCTCTCTCAATCTTCGGTCTGATTCTCCTTGGTCCTATTCCTGATTTATAATGGATTAACATCCCTAATAGCGGCCATATTAGTGATGTGTGTTTTTCCTTAAGACTCCTTTAAGATATCTGTTTAATTGTGTCACATTTAACAGAAGCATACTTTGATGAATGACAGTGATTGCATGGCTGATTAAAGAACAACTGGCCTCAAGGAGTGACGGTTGTTTAGTGTGAGGGTCTCACACCCCTGCTGATTGACCCACAGCTGACCCTGACTTGCTACTAAGACATACTCATTACTGTGACCACAAGGATGATGACGGTGATGTAGAATAGCAGTATAGCATCAGAAACGGTAGGGGTCATGGTGCTTGCTGTGTATGGTTCTTGTATGCTTAGTGTGTTTGCATGAGCTTTTGTAGGCTGACATAATACCAAATTGGTTCCCAATACTTTTTGCTTGACAGATGTAGAAAGGTTTTTAGTAATCTTGGCTAGCCAAATCATGGCTAAAAAATAGGGTATTTTTCAGGGTATTTACAAAGTGAGTGACTCTCCCTGTGTTACCGTCTCTATACATTTGGTGGCCTTTGTTTTTCACCCTGCTTTCTCTTTGTAATCTGCCGCTAGTTATGATGCCATTAGCATTTTAAATAGAATCAGACAGTAAAAGTTTGACATTATCAGTACTTTAATATTTTTACTAGAATACTGTCAGAGGTATTAGGTTAGGCTGGCTTGTTTGGCTCTGTGTGTACCTCTGCAAACACATGTGCATGTGTTGGTAATTAGACCTCCCCTCTCTTTTCCTTTCCTCCACTTTTTCTGCCAGCTTTGACTGTGCTGTAGTTCATTAAAGTCCCCGGCCTCATTTGCACCGTCTGCTTCCTGTCTCCCTGTCTCCCTGTGAGCCTTCATTGTGTCACCACCCCCACCCTTCACCACCCTGTCTTCTCTACTCGCCTGTCTCTCTTTCGCTCTCTGTCCTTCTGCCTCAGTGCTCAGATGGAATGACAGCCAGAAATGGCAGCCTGCAGGACATCCTTACTTGTATTTTGACTGTGTGTGTGTGCGTGCGTGCAGTTTTCCTAGCCTTAGTCCTGTTTGAGTTGACTTTTCATACTCTGCATCACCATAATGCTTTAGAAGTGTGGACTTTTACAAACAAGTGCACCGATTTGAGTCTTTGTCTGTAAGACTATGTCATTTTATGTCGTTTTGGAGGTAAAGTCTGTGCAGCTGTGATAGTCATCCCTATCTGTTTCCCAGTTAGCGCAGAAGTCATGTACAATGGACTGGATTTCATTTTAGGCCACAAAAAGTACACAGTACCATTATTAACAAATATGTAGTTCTTTTTGTTTTTTAAAGGTACAGTGTATGAATCTCACCACTAGATATCAGTAGATTTCAGATTCCAGCCAATTGAATTTTGTTTTCTTACCTCTCCCAATTCAAGTGTATAATCTTAGCTAAGTGGTTGATGTAGGACAAACCACTCTAGCTGCGACTGCAGCCCGTCAGTTCGCCGTTTACCTCAGCTGTCAATATGGCACTTGCCCACGTCTATTTTTTTTCTGGAACTGGGTGAAAGGAGTCCAGTAAGAGTCGATGAGTTGTTTTCTGTTCATAATCACTGATGTTTTTGCCGCTGTTCGCTGACCTTAGAGAAACAATGGATTAAACATTGTTTTACAATGTTTGAGGGAAGAAAGAGCATGTGTGGAGGGGGAGAAAGACAGAATGAAAAACTGATGATGTAAATTAAGATGCGCAAATGTTAAATGCTTATATATAGTTTGAATGAGCGATTTTTGATTTTTAAAAATAAAGTAACTTATAAGGTGTACAACGTTTGTGACCGGTATCTAGCCACGTCCATGTTGTCCACATCAGTTTGTTAGAAGATGTAATTACACACTAATCGATGTATTTTTATGAATACAGTGTTCTTTCTTCTGATAAATAACCCCAGAAAGCTGCTTACTGTGCCTTTTATATGCAGGTCACATGAACACTCATTTGTATATACTTCCTATTTAACAAAACGTTTCTGTTTTTGCAAATTTCCTTGTTTGTGTGCACAAACTTGGGCAAATAAAAATTATTCTGATTCTTTAATAGTCACAACTTTAGAAAATGCAAAATGGAGAAATACTATCACAGCAATTAATCTTTTCATTATTTTATGCTTTCAACTGTTTAATATTCTGTAATTTAACAGAGAAAAGCAACAAATCTTCACATTTGAGAAGCTGGAAAGTGAAATTAACTACTAGTAATTATTAAAATTCTAGCAGAATTATGTTCTGTTGATCGGTTAATTAATTTTTTCAGCACTGATTTGCTTTCTGAATTCTTTTTCATAACAAGCATCATAAATATTTTGGGGGGATGATGGTATCATTGTGTCTGTACGAGGCTTTTTTAACAGAGGTAAATGATACATTGAACAAACTGCCTACGATGTGCGTACTTGTGTCTGATTTCAGTGCACTGTTCATTATAATTCAGGCCTAGTTCTCTTAAATTTTGTTTAGTTGTTTTTTTTATTTAATGAAAAAGATGGTGAGCGAACTTGGCTTCCAGTTGACCAGTAAAGCGGTTAATCTCTGTTATGTTAATAAATATTTTATTCCAATGATATAAAACCTTTTATCTTCCAGAGAAGATTGTGAGTTTTTACATAGTACAAAGACGTTTTAGGAGTTTAAACAAAGCATCAAACTCAAGGTTATTGAAACAGGATTAGTATAAGAAGAAAAGTATTTAGTTTTAGTAGTGGAGGATTAAGTATGACAGCTTTAAGTACACCAGTGTTGCTTCCTGTATCTTTCTTTTCTTGTCTTTGCCAAGTGAGAATTAAATCACACAATCTGGATCTTCATAGTCTTATAAGATTTACAACACAGTAACCTTGCATGATTAAGCTTGAACAATACCTCTATGGATGACCAGTGCTGCAGGACATTATACAGCATGAGGTATTATGAAGCTGACAAGGTTTGTCTGTGGCGATCATGGCCCTCATTGAATGCACATTAGGTTACTTGCCATACAGCTGTGCCCCAATAATGTTAAGACCTCCTGCAAATCATTTTGGGACACTACACATTTCTGACTTGAGTAAACTATTTTCTAGGTTGTAGGTGACTTAAAGGTCTGTATAGATGTGAGTTTTGGTGTGAAGTATGTGCCAGTGTGCATCTGCTCTGATTGCCTGGGTATTGTCATTAACACCTGCTCTTTGCTAGCTCACTGCTCAGTATGTGTGCGCGTGTCTTTCTTTCTTCTACTTGCCTGGCTTCAGCAGCATGACCTCAGCTGTCACTGTGCTTTAACACTGATAGAGCATGCAGGCTTTGTCAAAGCTCATAAGGGTGCACAGCACGGGTCAGACGGATGCTTGAGTGGGAATGTTTGTGTGTTGGCGTGGTGTAGTGTTGTGCTCTGCTCTGTGATATGACACGACAGTGGTCTCTGTCGTCAGGTGGTTTCCAGATTTTTGTGAGGGAATCTTATTGGTAGGAAAGACACACACACACACACACACACACACACACACACACACACACACACACACAGGTAATGAAGCATGCAGAGCTGATCCACCAGCGTAGCTAAAAGTCTACTCATCACTCTGTTCACACCATTACAACAGTACAATGGACAGAAAGTTCACTGCTGTATTAGGTGTGCAAGTGCAATGAAAAGATGTTTACTCAATTTATCATTGAAGCACACACGCAAACTTGTCTCGCTTCATTCATTCATTCTCTAATCTTAACCCTAAAAATCTACCCATCATCCTGAGCTGACAGGTATTGTGACCTCAGCCCTAAAACTAAATCTGAACTCTAAAATAAAACTGCTAGATTAGCAGCATTGTGCTTATACACGGAGATAATTCCTATAAATGTTTCTACTGATTCTTTCTGGATTTACAGACAAAGACAGCCAACAGTCAAAGAGTCATTACACCTTTTTTTTTTTTTCAGTACTGCGTACACATCTAAGCCCCAGTATGTTAGTACCGTCATCTTATACTACACTAAGTATTTTAGACTAAACTATGCAGCTTAAGACCAAATTAAAAGCTGGATCTTTTGCAGCTAAAACTCGAGTCAATTGACAAAAACTTGACATGCATTTATTTTTGATTGATTTTGATTGACTTTCTTTGGGGGGAAAAAAGCAATATGCTGAGCAATGATAGTCATTTTCAGCAATAGGAATGATTGCTTCACAAGTGACATTTCTGAATGTAACATTGACTAACTACTGAAGTAAGCATGTGAACCTTTTGAAAATAACATCTCTCACAGAAATCACAGAATGGCACAGAAAAGGTGAAGGTGACGGGCAGATGAAAGAAGACAAAGAAGGACCACCATAAAGTGAGGGGCTGGGGGCCCAATTTACCTGTCGGGGACCAGGCAGAGTACCCTCCATTTAACATAGTGGTGACAAATGAACACAGAAGCGGGAGAAGTTACACCTATGATGGACAACTTTAGAATGTCTTGCCACACACACATGGCACATTGTATCATTTGTGATGCTGAAATGGATTTAACTTCCTCGGCTGGTTGAACTTTGTATCGATCCAATACCAAGTGAATACAGGGTTAGTATCTCCGATATAAATACTGATACTTTTACTTTCCATAAAACTAACATTTACACAAAAAAACACCTTTTAGATTTTTTGATGTATTTTGAAACTGGGCTTTTGTGCTAATATAGATCTAGTATCAATCCAATACCAATACCAGTGTTAGTATTGGTATTTTCAATATTTATTTTGATCCACCCACTTTTAGTGCAATAAAACTTGATTACACAACCGGAGACTGAGCTTAAAAAGAATATGATGAAGACGGGGACAATGTAAAAGGAACAAAAAGGCAAGCAGATAATAGGGGAGACGATCCAAAGCTACTCATAATTCCTCTCTAAATGTTTTCAGCAGACTCAACAAACAGTCAAACATGTCAATCTGAAGCCTTCGAAGGGACTGCTGGAGTTGTTATGATAGGTTCTGGTGACAGCTGAATGGCCAACAGCACTGAAAGGCTTCTCATTTTACATAGGAGGGGGAGACAGCAACTGATTGACTGATACAATGACAGAGAGTGAGGAACTCTCTCATAATGCAAACTGAAGGAGATGTGGCACATTTGTTTTACGACGATGACGCAGGCGATACATAATAAAAGATTATCGCAACAGTAGCCCCTTTGCAAAGAGATACAAATATCACATTATTTCTTAATCCAAAATCAGCTTGTTTCTGAAAGAAAACATCTCAAATCAAATACACATGAATTAAATACCTAAAAGGGCCGTGTTAAATTTACATTTACAAGTTAGAAGCCCTAAGTTCAAAAGAAACAGATACGCTTGGAGACTAATTAAAACTGAGTGAACCAGATCTCCTACTACTAACAAACACTAACATCACGAAATGCAGTCCAAGCTGTGAGAGTCAGCTTGTCAGACGCGTGGAGAGAGATTTACTGGGGAGGACGGCCACAATCGTGACCTAACCAGGAGGAAACTCAAGAAAGGAACGGCTGAAGTCAGCTGGTTAGCAACAACTACACTTTTAAAATAGGAGCACAGTGTCCACTCTTAGTTCAAACTTGGATGATGTTGTTCTCTCATTGGAATGAGATTTTTTTTTAAAGTTTAACTAATAAATATAATGGTATATAATACATTTCCTGTTATTTCAATGACTCATCTGCAGGGTTACCAAGGGTAGATGTTTGATGATGGAAGACAGTAGAAAAGTACAAAAAACATTGAATTGAATAGAAAATAGAATACTGAGGGGCAACAGGGACAGGAGGGGCAACCTGTAAAACGCGAGTGAGGCATGAGACAAACATATTTGTCACATTTACATTTTTCAGATTATTAAACAAATTTTAATATTAGACAGAGATAATGCAAATGAATACAAAACACCATTTTAAAATCTGTATTTATTTCATTATACCAAGCCCTATATGAAGTAATTGCCCATTAAACCTAATAACTAATTGTTCCACCCTTGGCAGCAAAATTTGCAATCCAGTATTTTACAATAACTGGTAATGAATATGTCACCTCACTGAGGAGGAATTTTGAGCCCACTCCTCTTCTTCCAAAACTAACACTTCCAAAACTTGACTAGGACTGAGCTACAGAAAGATCGACTTGCTGATAAATAAAACATTCTTCTTCAGGATTTTCTGGTAGAGAGCAGAATTCATAGGTTTTATAGCTTTTATCCCTTAATAAATTAAATCATCATTTAAAAACTGTATTTTGCATTTACTTGGGTTATCTTTGTCTAATATTAAAATGTGTTTAATTATTTAAAACGTAAGTGTGAAAAATTATGCCAAAAATAATGAACCAGGAAGTCAAATACTTTTTCATAGAAATGTATGATATCCATATGAACCTAAAGAACACATGAGGAATTCTGACAACAAGATCTGGCACAAAACACCAAAACACAAACAGGTACACATAATCAGACAGAAGCTGAGACAAGTTATGAGTGAGTTAACTAAAAAAAAAATTAAATAAAAAATAGCATTGGGATGTAGTGTGGAGTTCGTCAACTATTTTTCCTATTTCGAAACTAAATGTGATGAATGTTCAGATTGCTCAGAATAACCCAAAAGTCTTCAATAACATCAGCTGGGCATATTCAATCTTTGGCCGAACAAGCTATCAATGAAAAGCTTCCACAAATGTTCTACAACTAATAGGCATTGCAATAAATAAATAAATATATGATGACAATAATAATGAAAACCATAACAAGAAAACTGCTATAACGTGAAAAATAAGAGTTATCAGAACAGTGCTAAGGCATGAGTGATTACATGCCAGACATACAGATGGAGTCGAGGAGTCACGGCTGGCGTTGTGCTGAACATTGAGTTGCCAGCACAGGTGGCATGTTATGTAAAGATCAAAGCACTGACTCCTACATGGCCGCAGCAAGAAACGCACAAGTATGAGTGAGACACAACCTAACTCATCAAATATGTTCTCATGGAAAGGAAAGGAGAAAGGGTGAAGACATCCAGGTGTTCCATAATGAGTGTTTGTGAAACAAAGCCAGCAACAGCAGTTGTACCAAAAATGGCAAAAAAAACACTATTAAGTCAAATGAAGATGCAACATACCAAATTCAATAAAACATCTGTGCTTCCAGCTGCCCGTTTCATTCTAAGTGACAAATTCACACTAGCACATTAACTCCTGGCAATATTAAAAAGTGCTGCTTTCAGACAGACCTGTAACCAGGGAGACTCATGAGATTTCACGAGGTTAGTCCAGCATCCATTTAACCATCTAAAATAGACTTCTCTAGAGGTTCTCACAAAGGACAATCAGCTCATTGTATTACAAAGTAATTATTTTTAATCACTGTTTGAGAGCCCTAATGTCAAAAGCCTGTTACTCTTATAATAGCTTTCTGTGTTAACAAGAAACAAACCTAACCTATCTCCAATAAATAACAGGGAAAAACCCCTCAGCTAACGTGGCATGGAAATGATCTATTGTCTTTTTGTACTATGTGCCAAAAATTAAGCTCATTTCTCTCCAATTACACACTGAGCTGAGCTCATAGAGATGGGCAGATGAGAACGCCATCCAAAGCTACTACTGTAGAGATCAAAGGCATCATTACCATACATAAATAGACAGGATGAAAGGGAGCGAGACGGCTGTTATTTCCACATTCACAATGTCAGCTGTGCACAAAGGATGTGTTATTATATCAAAACAAAAGTCAGAAACAAACTTGTCAGACTAATGATTTTGCGTGATGCTCATAGAAAGAAAAACCGCCAAAGAAGAAGAGAGGAGAGGAGATAACAGAGAAAAGATTTTCCAGATAAGACTGCTGTGCTGTGTGAAACAGATCCTCTGCAGATATGAGGTTAGGTCTGACGAGGTCTGGAAAAGAGGAGAATGAATACCCCAGCGATCTAACTGGCACATAGACAAAAGGGGGGAAAAAAGTGGACACATTAGAGGACAAAGGGGATAAACTTGTGAATAAAAGAGCTTATTGAACACAGGATCTACTACAGTCCTTCTATCCACTATTGTTGCCTAGGTTACCGCCTCTAGTGGGCGAGGAGTGCTGACAAACTGGCGGTGAGAGAAGACAAAGAAACACGCAATCAGGGAGGGTGAAATATACCAAAAGATGGCATGGCAAGGTTTTTTTCTATTATCTGTAGCAAGAGCATTCGGCTGCCTGATCAGGGACCAGACACTGTGGGTGGTGAAAAATATTTCAATTTCTGGATTTGTTTAGCTTTTAAAATAGTCTACCTCTGTTTGTGGCCTTCTGCTGTGAAAAATGTGGGCGTTGAAACATGAAGATGAATATTTTTAGCAAACATAGAAAGGCAGCCCTAAATTCAGATTAAATGGATATGGCTTGTTGAATGAAATACTGTCCTCAAAGTTACAGTGGGCAAGAAGAAAAGAAACACAATGAGCCTCTCAGATAACTGGGACACCAAAACATGGCCTGTTTCAGTTCCACAAATGACTGACCTCACAGCGCACGCACAGATCTGGACGGCTTGACTGGAACCATGTTGGGCAACTGTTGGCGAAAGAGGACTGCAAGTCTGCAGTTTTTTTGTTTGTTTGTTCGAACCACTTGTTTACATCGAGTGATTTCACAAACCAACATTCAACAACATAACAATTCAACTACTGCAGCTAGAGCAATAAAATTTATGCTTGTTACCTTACGAAGATGCTTTTTTGACCTTGCACACAGTTACACAATAATAACCAATGATCACAGGGCCATGTACTTGTAATTGACACACATTGACCTCACAAACACAACCCTAGGCCAGTCAAAAAATTCAAAAATGTAAAGTTCATTTGAGAGAAAATATTAATGTAAAAGACTGGCAATGTAAAATACAATTATGTAAAAGTCAATGGTATCCTCTTGATTTTGAGGCACTTTTCCTTTCATTTTTCCTCAAAAAACTATACTTTCTGTCATGTAAAGAGAAATTAAATATTGTTTTTTGTTTTACAATCATTTGTACAGTCAGGCTATTGTGCTTTTAATTATATTACATGATGTTTGCTGCAGAAGACACTTGGTCTGCACTGGGGAGGACTGAACAGTGAGAAATTTCTACTCCCTTATACTGTAATGAAAGTCCAAAGATGGTTGCAGGTTGATCAAGTGCTGCATGGAGCCCACAGCTCTGACAATACTGTGTCAACTGTGAATGCCCTCAAAGTTAAACTTTGTTAATCAAGTTGGTAATTACATGCAATTCGTTTCTGATAATAAAGCAATTCACTGTGTTAAATCATTGAAACCCACATATATGTTGCTGTGTGCATAGAAAGAAATTCACATTTAACTATTACAGTTGTGCTCAGCTGCCTTCCTGTTCTACAGAAATATAACCAGATTACAACCAGCTGGCAGCCTGCTGAGTCAGGTCCCCTCATGTTGTACTTATTGACAAAGAGGGCGACATGTTGGTAGTCTGTCTGCATTTATAAATTAGAAGATATATTTAATATAATCACCAGGCAAAGACCAATTTTTTTGCTAATGCAAGGACGTTGCTGTCCTATTTTTACTTTTGGGCCTCAGCACTCAGCTTACTCTGAATAACAAGGTAGCTTTGTCAAGTTAAGTGTGCCCAGCATTTGATGGCTTTTTGGTTGTCCCGATTCAATAGTTCTTCAGCTAACATTATCTGAGGATATTTGAACGCGAAGGCTCATCTCATGCACTTAGTATCCTTAAAGTATTTTAATTTAATTCATAAAACGTGTTTTCATGCAAAATATTTCAATATTATGCTGTATCAATTTCTTACCCCCACCTGTACTTATCATAAAGACTTTTGATGGTTATGTACTGCAAAGTGCATGTTGCATGCTGGTTTGTCTACGTTTACTCCATCCAGCCACTTCTACAGCTTGTATTTGTTATATCCTCTTTTCTATGCTCACTATTTAGGTATTGCAATAAATTTTCTCTTTCATATTTCTTTCCCTCTAAGAACAATAGCACATTAGATCACATACTTATTAATGATGTAAAACAAGTACAAAATATTCATGTGCAGTATGTCTTTTCTTGACATGATAGCTTGTTATTGTAATGGGATACACACAAAGTGACGCACAAACAGCTTGTTTCTGCTGAGCTCTATCACATTGATTTGTATTCATGCTGCCTCTCTGGCTATGCAGCATTACAGTCCCCATCAACACCAGCAGCAGCTCTAATATCAAGTGTTCTCATTCTGACTCTAATGTTGCTTGACCTCAACTTGCTGCTCTTTGTTCTTAAGACATAAATACACCAACAATTTCAAGATATGCAAGCTAAAGAGCCCTGCTTGGCCTTGACCTTTTTAGTTGTTGCTGATTCCGTCCAAAAGATGAAAACTATAGTAGTAAAAGAGATTTAAAAAAATCAGGGTAATAAACAACTGAACACATTTTCTTGAGGTGAAGGGAATTTTTTAGTCAAGCATTTAGAATTAAGTGTAATCCAGTGATTCTTACAAGACAGCGCAAAACACACACACACACAAAAAAGATGGATACCTTCACCCGGACATGAGCATGGTGAGAATCAGTGGCCCTACCTGATCTCTCTTCACAATAACTTATTTTGTTGAAAATACTTCTCCAAAGCAAAGCCCTCCTGAGACCACCATTAATAACCTACAGTCCCAAATAACACATCTTAATGAACCACTTGTAAGAGTACAGCCCATTGTTCAAACACACAAATCCAATGATCTGCTTATGAATGAACTGCCCAAATGCACAATTCTCTGACTGATCGAAGCCAAACAGAGAAAGTACATCCATTTAAGCTAAATGCTCCAAAATATTCCCTAGTTTGGAGACCACTTCATTTGCATTTGCATTCATTTTACATTTTTATTTTCATGTGCTTCCTGGTTATTTCCAGTTCACTTAACTCAACAAGCATTTTATAAATAAAGGAAGACTTAAGCAAGCAACTTTTTTTGTAAAAACATCTGTTTTACTAGTGCCAGCAGAAGCCAACACATTCAAAATGAAAAGAGACAAATGCACGCACGCACACTCACACACACACTGAGCAGTCACTTTGTGTTTAAGCTACAGGGACTGAGCTACAAAGATTACCCCCTGTTTTAACCTGTTTTCTAGCTCTGATCTTTCATTTGTCTGCATTCAGAACAGCCAACTCTCCTCTAATCTTTTAATGGATGTGCCATCTCTTTTGTCTCCCTGCTCAGAGACAGACAGACTGACAGAGAGAGACGGGCAAATACAAAAAGTCTGCTGTCTGAGTCTGCAAGCGGGACACTGGGTACTCCTCTTGCATTCCCTAATGAATTCTCCTATTATGAGATGGAAAATGAAAACTCCAAGATAATAATTTGAGCACAGTCTGTTTTTAATGCTGTAACTAACTGGGATGGTACTGACCCCTTCATACAGTAGTACAAACCTTGGGTGAGCAGATATAATGTAACAAATTGAGAGAGTTAAAAAAAAGAAGGTGACTTTTCCTTACAAACACATACAATAGCAGCAAGTTACAGAAGATGTTGATTTCAAAAAGAATTCCATCTTATGTGATCCAGCGTAAGACTACTTCATTCAAACTGGCAACATTAGCATCATTATTATCTGCAAATAGAGAAACACTGCAGGAAATCGCATGTCACGTAACATAATCATAATTAACACCATACAGCTCACACCATACAAAAATCAGTGTCCAAACATTAGAAACAGAGACTCTCAAAACTTTATCAACACCAACCTTCTCCAGCTTTTCAAAATGCTCCCGCAGGAACTTCATAGGACGCTCGGGCTTAGCGATGCAGAGGTTCACAATGCACTCTTTGAGGATCTGCTGGATGTTGTGCTTCTGCACGAAAATTTCACAGCCCTTCAAACTCTCGTCTTCTTCCAGAGTAGAGGAGGAGGTGGCCATCTTATCTTTTATCTCTGTGGCAGTGGGAGAGAAACAGGGTGGACCATGAGAGGAGGGCAGGGAAACCAGAATGGGATAGCGGGGAGAACAATATAGCAGGGGGAGAAGAGGGATGAGGAGAGCAGAAAAATAGAAGGAGGGGCAAAATGAGAAGTCTATAATGAGATATGACGGGCACAGGGGAGAGATTTGGAGGGGAAATAGATCGTGGGAAGCAGGTGACTTAAAATTTCACCATTTTTTTTTATGCTTCTTGCACAAAAAGGCAACACTGCGAGGAAAGTATAATGTTTTTTGATAACAGAGGCTGTTGCCACTTTATTCCCTTTACTAAACAAAATATAAGCATAAATAACAAAACAAATCTATAAGTTATAGAACTGGGTGAAATGTTTTAATTTAGGAGATTAACCAAAATAGACAATCTGATCTTGTTATTACTCCAACTAACAATTTTCAAGTGTTTGTCCTTAAAATATACATTTGTGTTGAGAATATAAAGTTACAGATTCTAAAGACAGAGGATATCATCATCTGCTCCTAGATGTTTAATAAGAAGTGTACCTCTTACTTGTGTCTGTTTGCTAGAAGGTCTTGAGTAATCAGACCATGTTTTATCTTAAAGATCTCATAGTGCTATATCACCCCTACAGAGCAGTTTGCTGGAACAGGCCTAGGTTGCTGGGGGCTTCCCATGATGCACTAAGCATTTATTTTTCACTCACTACTATGTGTTTATACACCACTTTGTATGTAACTGTTATTATTAAGCTCTGGCTCTCTTCCACAGTGTGTTTTTGTCTTGACTTCTTCCCCTCGCCCACAACTGGTTATGGCAGATGGCTGTCCCTCTCTGAGTTCAGCTCAGAAGGGAGTTAGAAGGGAGTTTTTCCTTCCCACTGTCACCCAATGTTTGATCATGGGGTCATACGATTGTTGGAGTTTCCTCTCTATTATTGCCGGGTCTTTACTTTACAATATAAATAGTGTTTTGGGGCAACTATTGTTGTGATTTGGTGCTAAATAAAAAAAACTCTATTGAAATGAATTTAATTGAAACCCACAAAAAAAAAATAGTTAACGCAAACACATCTAACAGAACTAAATTGATTATCAATGGAGGTCCACTGGAACATGGCCTATTTTTCGTGTCAATGATTGAACGTCGAAATACTGTAAAGTGGTGCCTTTATTTGTGTAACTAAATACTTCAGCAGGTGGAGGCAATGGGAATTATATAACAACACATGCCTACTAACAAATACTAACAGCCTATGTCAGACTGCAGATAATTGTGCAATACGTCTCAAAGCAAGACAGGAAGCTGGACAGGTGTAGCTAGCTAACAGTTCACTACCCTGAATCACTTCCTCAAATGGAAATCACGTTAACCGTATTGTTATTCCTGCATAATAAACCAGACTCGAGCATGACTTTGAGGATGGCGTCAGGCTGCAGCTTCATTCACAACAAATACACCAGCAGCGATGTCCACACGAAACAATTTTAGCTGTGTAAACTGTGGCGCTTGTGATGAAACCGAACACCTGCTCGTCTGCAGTCAATTCACAGCTAACACAGCCAGGGTTGCTAACCTTACAATGACAACCAAACCACAGCGAAGGGGTAATAACGGCGACAGCATAAAGCATCACGAGCCCGGTCTAAAACCACCCCGCCGCTATTTCGTAGACACGATTCAGTCCTTGCTCGCGCTCGTGGCCCTACCGTTATTTGTGGAGGAGAAAACACCTCGCTTGTTGGTAAGAGATTGATGAGGTGCCGTTCGTTAGCTGGGATGCTGCTGTTGCTGTTGCTGCTGCTGCTGCCTCTGTCTCACCGCTACCTCTCGCTCGCTCTGCGTCAGTCTCGATGACGTCAATCTGTCATCTCCTCGACCGCAGCGGCGCTCTCTCGAGGCCGCCGAGCACGCGGCAGCACATTTACAGATTAAACACCCTTAAAGGAAACAACCACACAAAAAAGAACTTTGTTGCTATTGTTATTGGTAGTAGTATTGCTTAGATGCGTTCATTTCCAAGTATGAACGTCTCCATCATTGTCTTTGGGGTTACCCTCTCATTGCTCTGCAGCTACAGGCCTGATATCATATTTATATGACGTATATGGATGCTTTCCCACCACATAATGAGTCCTACCGCGAAATAACACTGAATGTAAATGCTTAGAAAACATTAAACTATCCCCAGTCTGAAACTGAGACACTAGTCTCTGTGCCAACACCCCAACAAATGCCATCTGGTTTTGTTATTGGTGTGTGTGTGTCAAAGGCCCTGTATTATGAATATTCTCATATAAAATTCTTAGAATTTTGAGAGCTCATCTTCACCATGCATCTTTGTTGTCCACATAGTTCACTATTCTTCATTGTTATTGATAATAAAATATGCTTTTCGATTGATGTAACAAGACTGTATATGCATACTTTTATATATTATGTCACCTTATTGTACTTATATGTTGCTTTGAGTTATTCCTGACCTCTACTGTTCTTTAAATGTTCTTTTGTTTGACTACTGCTTTGTTCTTTTCTACTTATAGTCGTACATGATTCTTTGTTGAAATGTCGAAATAAGCACTGTATTGTTATATTGTCTGATAATTAAAAAAAATGATAAGAAAATCATCATCATCATACGATATGATCGTTACATACATACGGAGCCCCGCAAGGGACTTTGGAGATTAAAAAAAATGAAGATGAACTTTTGCGAGATCCCGCAAAACTTGTGAGAGATCCTGAGATACTTTTTACTGAAGTTTACATGCACTCATTATGCGCATGAATGTCACGGTAATTTGGGGGTTTTATCTACTCTTTATCAGGGTAGAATGACTGGACATCATACATCTTTAATCACTGAAAAGAACAAGAACTGGTTGCACAAGTTGAATTTATTTCAGTTTTTTTTATCCACATTGTGTAAAAAGTATTCATACAGGTTCAAATATATACATACACTTACATATACATATTAATTAGCCAGACCTGGCTAATTCACAGAATATACAGTTTATGTAGCTTGGAGACTTTAAATACACTCATAGTGTACGTCATTTTCATTCTGTTTTGGCAATGTGGTGAACTTTTAATCTTCGTTTGGTTTTTTAGTGTTTAGTGTCTTTCATTTAGTGTTTATATTGGAACATCACTTCTGTCTACTGTAATAATGTATGGGAACATTTGAACAGCCCTAGATGCCACCATGAAAATCTTGTGTTTGCGAATGTAAATAAAGTTTCAGATTTTTGAATCGGAAGCTATCGTAAAGCAGTCGTTTGTTTGTCGTGCGAATGCCGGTTGCCATAACGACAGCCAAGATGGCGGCGATGGCGACTCAAGACGAGCACGCTTCCTCCGAAGTTTTGAGAGGACTCGCCCGACATTTAAATTGTCTGAATGAAGATAACAAGGCGACAAGAAAAAGAGCTCTGGAGGCGATCAAGAAGGAGACGGTAGATAAAGGACTGTCCAGCAGCGCCTTACAGGAAGTCTTTTCTTCCCTCCTCAAGCCTCTCCTCAAATGCCTGTCAGACCCGATGGAAAGATGCAGAGAAACTACTATAGCGGTTATAACAGATTTTATCCGATGTGTCCCCAAGCCCGAGGAATCGCTGCCTTATCTCATGCCCTGCTTGGCTCAGCGATTTGGGGAGAAGGAGATCCTGGAGCCGGCGGAGGAACTTCGCCTGTCGGCCGTGGAAATGCTGACTCTAATAGTGGAAGTGTGCGGGAAGAATTTAGCGCCCTATCTGAGCGAAATGATCAACATACTACAGAGAACCATCGTGGACCCTTTCCCTGATGTTAAACGTGAAAGCTGCAAGTGCACCGTGAACTTTTCGAAGTGTGTGCCAGGTTGGTGAACGGGTTTTGTTGTAAGTGTTGAGAAAGGCGGTTACCATGGTTTCGAAACACGCAGACATGTTTGGGGCCCATCAGTTCTCTCTCCTGTACTCCGCAGGTGCTTCCGCAGTTACATTAAATGGCAAGAGTGACGTTTTTGTGCTGGGGAAACTAGAGCAGTAGTAGTATCAATCAGTAGTTGCTTGTTTTGCCTGAACTATTGCCGTGTTTCAGATAGTCAAACGAATTTTAATATTAGACGAAGAGTACTAAAACAATCCTGATAAGAAGAGTGGGCCAAACTTCTTCCTTATCACAAACCTGTGATTGCAGTTCTTGCTGCCAAAGATGGACACCATTTAATTTTTTTTAAACTGGACCAAATAGGTTTATACAGCTTTTTTCTCTCACACTAAATGAAATTAGCATTTAAAAATGCACTTTCTATTTAATCAGGTTACCTTTGTCTAATATTAACATTTGTTTGATGATCTGAAACATGCAAGTTTGATAAGTTTACAAAAAAAGAGAAAATAAATCTGCATTAGGGAAATACTTCTCACAGCACTGTAGTTGGTCTGATATTGTATCATAAGTTGTGTATTATATCACTGCATGATACAGCTTTCAGTTAGACAGTGGAATGGACTGCAATCCTTTTCCCTTCTCTCTCTTCAGAGCACTTTCACATGCAAGCTGAGAGTCTCATTAAGCCCCTCATGTTGACGATTGCTCATCAGCACAATCGGGTACGGGTTTCTGTCATCGAAGCCACTGGGGCGGTCATTCAGCATGGAAGTGGGAAAAATGTGGATGACGTGCTCTCACACCTGGCACAGAGACTGTTTGACGACTCACCGCAGGTTTCGTTTTTTTGGAGAAAATAACTTCCAGGAATAACATGACGATCGAATAACATTTTTGTCCTAAAAATCAAAAGCATTTTGTCTGTGTTTAGAAGATCCTAAATGCCCCCCACCCCTTTTCTCTTTTGATTCAGGTGAGGAAAGCTGTGACTACGGTCGTCGGTGATTGGCTGTTGCACTTCAGAGACAGATATTCTTATTTTCACAAACTCATCCCTCTCCTGCTCAGCAGCATCAATGATGAGATCCCAGAAATAAGGTTAAAATCCACAGTTTTATTCTGTACACTACCACAGTGTCTTTTAATTCAAACGGTCAGGATGTTGAAGTGCATGCTTTCAACTTTAATTCAAGGCGTTTAAATTAATTTTAGGAATTACAGTCATTTTTATACACATTCTCTTATTTTCAGACCCTTGAAATTCAATTGATAAACTAATCAAACCAAACAGCTGTGTTTCTTCCCATAGATGCATTGCCAAGCCTTTACTGCAGCTATCTACAGTTGCTGCTTGTTCCGTTTTGTATTTAATAACTAAAAATGCATGCTCTATTGGGTTGAGATCAGGTGACCTGACTTGGTCATTGAAGAACATCCCATTTCTTTATAGTGAGAAACTCTCAGGTTTCTTTGCAGTTTGCTTTGTTTCATAATCCATTTGCACTGTGAAGCGCTGTGTGATCAGTCTCTGAGCAGAGAGACATGATCAATAAACACTAGTGGCCATGTTCTGCTGGCAGCCATTCATGCCCATTCCACTACCGCCACCTTGTTTGACAGATTATGTGATATGCTTTGAATTATGTTTCTTGCCTCCTCCATACTTATCTCTCCTCATCATTCCAGTAAAAGTTCATCTGGGTTTCATGTGTCTAAATAATTTTTTTCTAACGTGGGCTTCCTGCTCTTGGAACCTTAAGGATACACCTTTCTCCTCAAGAGGCCTTTTGTGTTAGATGTTTTCTTAGCCAGTGAAAGAATTTTGCCATGTTGCGCTTTAGTTGACTTCTATGGCCTTTCAGCTGAACAATGTCAGTGTCACTTCTGAAGTGTTTGCCATCTTGCTGATAATATTTATTTTGGTTTTTCAGCCTACTGATGGTCTCCTTAACTTGCACAAACATAATTTGTTCCTCATATTTAGAGTGCTAGTGTACAGCTACCAAATGTAGGTTCAACTCACTTTTTCTGCTTGTCATGAAATAATGACATAATTTGAGGCAGCAGATCGTATCTGGTCATGAAACTGCCGATCAGCCAATTGTCCAATTACTTCTGATAGTCTGCAAATGAGGGAGTGTGTATACAATTGGCTGTAATTCTTAAACAGCTTGTGCAGTAGTTTATACACTCTTTCAATTAAATAGTTCAGTTACATATAAACTGTCTGATAGTGGCCATATGATCCACTGGACCTAGTTGGGGCAAAAATGTATTTTGGTTAGCCACCAATTGTGCAAGTTCTCCCACTTAAAAAGATTAGAGGCCTGTAATTTTCATCATAGGTATACCTCAACTATGAGAGACAAAATGAGAAGGAAAAAAAAAGAAAATCACGTTGTCTGATTTTTAAAGAATTTATTTGAATATCATGGTGGGAAATAAGTATTTGGTCAAAAACAAAAGTTCATTGCAATACTTTGTTATGTAACCTTTGTTGGCAATGACAGAGGTCAAACGTTATCTGCAAGCCTTCACAAGGTTTTCACACACTGTTGCTGGCATTTTGGCTCATTCCTCCATGCAGATCTCCTCATGATACATGGCCCCATTCATTCTTTCCTTTACACGGATCAGTCGTGTAATGCTACTCAGCATTCTTTCTCCTCCAAACACGACAAGTAAAGTTTTTACCAAAAAGTTCTATTTTGGTTTCATCTGACCATATGACATTCTCCCAATCCTCTTCTGGATCATCCAAATGCTCTCTAGAAAACTTCAGACAAGCCTGGACATGTACTGGCTTAAGCAGGGGGACACGTCTGGTACCGTTCTTGTGATTATTTTAACCCCACGGGGTGAGATCTTCCATTTTCTAATAATTGCTCCCACAGTTGATTTCTTCACACCAGGCTGCTTACCTATTGCAGATTCAGTCTTCCCAGCCTGGTGCAGGGCTACAATTTTGTTTCTGGTGCCCTTTGACAGCTCTTTGGTCTTGTCCATAGTCAGAAATCTTGCTTATTTGTAGGTGTCCAAATACTTATTTTCCATCATAATTTGCAAATAAATTCTTTAAAAATCAGTAAATGTGATTTTCTGGATTTTTTTTCTCATTTTGTCTCATAGTTGAGGTGTACCTATGATGAAAATTACAGGCCTCGCTCTTCTTTTTAAGTGGGAGAACTTGCACAATTGGTGGCTGACTAAATACTTTTTTTCCCCACTGTATATGAAATATAGTGCAGACAACAATGAGCATACTATTATTTCTCATTTAGGATGAATAATAAATAATATTTTTTCCGTTTCCTCTTTCAGACTTCTAACAATTGATCTGTGGAAGCAGGTAGGCGCGCAGTGGGAGAAGGAGAATGAAGACGACATCAAGGACAAAATGGACTTCCTTCTCAGTCCACCTCCACATTATCCATCAGAAGGTCTGACAAAGCTGCTGTTTCTTCCCTATTTGTTTGTGATCTAGGGATCTTAGTAAATAAGACAAGAATAAGCTGTGGAGGGGGGGGGCATCGGTGCAATGCATCAACCTCGACTCTGCATAAGTGGTGAGGCAAGGGATTAAAAAGCTTTTCATATAGGGGGTTTTACTTTCTTATCTAGACTCAAAGTACATAAAGCAGCTGCATGTCAGTGTAAAGCTAAATGTAATAACTGCACTCCACTACAATAAATCTTATCTCTTTATTACAGATGTTCATGGTTATAATGTACAGTAAGAAGAAATGATGCAGTCTTTGACAGCCTTGTTGTCAAGGCAGGTTCTGGCTTGGAAAGATTAGTGTTTGCCTCGGGCCTGGTAGCAATATGAACCTGAAACATGGCCACAATAGTTGGCCTGCAGTTTGCCTAGAGGGCCAGAACAAATATGTGCACAGCGCAGTTGCACAAGTCTGCATTTTTAAAAAAAGCTCCTGTACACGTCCCACTGCTCCACATGTGACAGTAGGGATGAATACTGTTTCTGCCTGGCGACAGGAAGGGAAGAGACTCTTTCGCTCTTTCCTTCTTTCCCTTTTTGTCTTGCGATCATAAATCTGCCCGGCCTCCCAGTGTGAAGAGGTCACTGTCAAACAGTGAGAGACAACCAGAAAGGGCCTTGTTTGGTCTTGTCCTGTTGTGTTTCTCTGATTTATCTCTGGCTTCCTTTAGTCCTCCCTTCCTCTCTCATTAGTGTGCCTATAGGAGAAGGGCAATAAGGCAGCAGGTTAGTGAAAAGAAAGACAAGCAAAAGTGAAATGTAGAAGGCTATATGGAAAAGTGTTAACTCTTGCTCTGACAAGCCCCTTTTGGCGTAATCTAAGTCATAAAAAGGTTTTTTTTTATTTTTTAGAGAATGTGATGTGGTACAGCCCGCTCGGCACACTTTTGAAAATATGTAAATCGGTGGCATTTACTGTGCTGTAAATGCTCTTTTTAAGTATTCATAAAGTTCATTACAATATACGTCACACAATCATTTCACATGTGGACTACACAAATTAATTATATATAGGCAACGTAATGCAAACAGAAAATATTTTGCATTATGTGTGTTGATATCTATATTGTGTAATATTTGAGACACTTTTGATCACTACCTACTGTCCTGGAGAGTGTTCAGTAAATGTGTAAAGCAAATCTCTCTGGAAATCTCCATCTTGATGCTAAGTGAATGAGACACAGAACATGAGTTTTTCCAAAGAAAGTACAGATTAAAAACAGCAATGCTTAGGTGAATTTTTCACTTTCTCTTGCAGTGGAGCGTCCAGGGTTGGGCTGCAGAGAGCTGATTGTGAGAAATCTGGGGAAGCTGGTACCGGCTATCACCCACGATGTGACCGATTGGCTGGTGCCAACGCGAGTCAAGACCTCTCAGCTTCTTTCAGTGCTGCTGCTCCACGCCGAGGACCATTGCATCCAGCACCTGCCGGCTCTACTGGCCACCCTCTATCGGGCTTGCACAGACGGCGAGAGGGACGTAGTCAACAATGTGAGTAGAGAAGTAGAGCAGATTATACGGCATGATGTTTTTGAAATATATTTTGTTATTGTTGTGAATCTCGTGTGGAATTAAGTAAATTTCACGTCTGCACAGACTGTAAAATAGCACCATTTCTGCTGAGTCAGCAGTTATTGTTCATGAGAAAGAAAAAAAAAAGTCTAAACATGGTCCTGTATTTAAACTGGGCCACTCAGGGCTCAAGGACTTGGGACGCACCTGTTTGCATATGAGGTTTGCAATGATCTTTGATGTGTGGAAAATTAAAAGAATGACTTCCTGTCCTCATCATCCTTGACAATCCCTCAGGTCTCTGCTCTTGACTCTCTTCCTCTCTGTTTCCACCTTCAGTGTCTGGCAGCTGCTAAACTGATCGGGACCTTTGTCCCTCCACCTGTTTTCCTCAAACTGCTGCTGGATCACGTGGCAAGCCCATACTCTTCCTCCCACCCTTGGGCCCCCCTCATGGTGCTGGCTGCCGTGCTCAGAGGATGCTCCAGGCCCCTCCTTAAACCACACATCCAGCAAGTCGTCAACACTCTGGCCCAACCCGATGTGTGCCAGGGATATCAACAGGTCAGCAGAGGGAAGCTCACATTTCGTTGTGGTTGGCCTGTTTTGAATTTATTTACCTGAGTATGACTGTTCTTCCAGTAATGCCATGTACCTCCTGCTCGCCCACTACAAACACATCCTCTTACTGTTTTTTAGCCTTAGTCCAGTATGAGGTTTACTGGTAAGGGAGGAGCACGCTGAAAATGTTAAAACATTAAAATCACACTTTTGATGACAGCTTACCTTCCCTCATAGGATGCCATGTTTTGATTTTCCCCATCCCAGCTAGTCTATATGCACCAGCTGTTTCTCTTAAAGTCTTGTTAGATGATCTTGGCAGTGTCATAAAGGGTCATTTTCTGCTTTCTCTGTGTACCTTAGCACTCTTATTATTGGCAGTGACTTTGCAGCAATCGTACTGGTGTAATTTGTCCATTATGGAAATAAGTTTGATGATAAGATGGGAGTCTTCAAGACTTTTCAATAGCTCTACTGTATGGGGTGAGTTCAGGGGGTTCACTGTGGAGGAATTCTCCAAAATGCCAACTCTGTTAAGGTGACACTCAGGGCCACATGGTGTTTTTCAGATCTAGCATTACACGTCTTTGATGGCACCGCGTCTGCTCAATCGCAGCTATGAACTGTGTTCCTGCAGTGCTCGCACATCTCTGAAATGACTGAAATACATTTGGGCTTTCTTTGTAAACAAGAGGAAAATTCCTATCGAGTGCGGGGCAGACACTTCCATGTTTCTTTTCCTCTAGCGCCAAATATGTTTCCCTTTCACAATAACGGTTGTCTGCCAGATAACGGCACGGTGGGCCTACCTATACCCATGACCCCATCCTATCTCATTGTGCCCTGCAAGAATTTTCTCCTTAAGATAATAATAACAAAAGTCCACTAATTCATGTGACCCCAGGATGACTGCTGTGACCCCTCTGAGCAGGCAAGGCTTTGTTTTTTAGGGGGGGGTTTAATAGCCAGGCGAGCTCCTAGCGCCAGATTGCAGTTCAGCCATGCCATTCAAGGAATCCCTGAAATTTCAAAGCCTGACCGGTCAAGGCTGGTGATAAATGAATACGGAAACTGACCTCCTTCTATCCTCCCTCGTTGCTGTCTGGTGGGGTCAACCAGAATAAGAATTAACCGGATGGGACAGTCACATGCTGTCGCACAGATGCAGGGAGACCTCTGCTTCCTCTCTGTCTGTCTCTCCATCTATCTTACTCTGTCATTCTTCTCCTCTGTTTCTGAGGGCAAAGCACAGAGCATTGCTCAGGGGAGGTGGCAGAGACAAAGCACCTGCAACATTCTTTGACAACAGGCAGAGTTCATAGCATGGAGATGGGCCAGATCTCCGTGTAGCTCTAAATAACACCACTAGAGACAGGACCACCTGGATTGAGTGTACCAGTGATCTTGCTCTGTGGTAAAATGCTGACTCAGAATATCTTTAGACTGACCTGCTTTTGATTATTATTGGACAAAAGTTTGTTCACCTGCAGGCACAATGGCAGCATAGAAAATAAGGCAGGCTCAGTACCTTATTTTATTCTTAATTTGTGTATATATATATATAAAACATTTAAAGGACTTTAAAATATAAGTGCACTCTTCAGAGAGTTATGTGCCACCTGAACCAGAAGCAGAGAGAACGGAGAAGATGAAGTCTGACTTGAACACAATGAAGCCTGTTAAGAAATTAAAGATAAATAAAGTTCAAAGTGAGCGTAGGCAGACTTGAAGACCCTGTGAGGAGCTGATATATGATTCTTCTGCACGACATAACCTCACAGGCTCATTCAGCTGTGTTTTCTTTTCTTTATTTTGAGAAGGGGGGGGGGACGACTCACAAAAATAAATGACAGATGCTTCGTGGAAAAACAAAAAAAAACAACCTTTGGTTATAAATTGAAGATGATTTCAGGAGCTTGAGCGGACATGAAAGAGGGTGGTTAAAGAAGTCACCGTGTTCAGATGTGAAATTTATGCTTTCTTATGACTCCCACATGGCTGCAGTGGATCATATCATACACACCTTGCACAGCTGTGGTGTCCCTGTGTTTTAGGCTGCCATGGTGACATAGACATCACCACATCTGCAGGGCTGATGTGGATTGGTAAAGATAGTTAGAGCTGGAAGAGCTCTGTGAGTTACACAGCCAGGCTTTAGAAGAAAGGCGTTTTTATCTTGTCTACACACAGAGAAGCTTCACGGTGTCGCAACATCAACGATTCTGCTGAATTAGCAAGCGTACTTTAATACATTAGAGAGTCTCCTGTGTGCCTGCACCTTGTCATCAGTGACAGCTGGATGCCGCTCACTGCTCTACTGAAGGACAGACAAAGAGTGCAGAAAAAGGCACAAGAGCAACCTTCCGCTCGCTGCGAATGGTCGACATTGCATCTACTCTCTGTGTTTGTTTTTCTGTTGCTATAGCAATTTCGGTAGCTGTTGGTGGAGTGAGGAGGTTCCCCATTGGATAGAAATTCCAGGTCATAGTATAGCTTCTAAAAGAATAGTATCGTAAGTGATGCATCCAGCGGTGGACAGATGCACGTAGGCAAGGTAACAAGGGCCCCTGGAACGTGCCCAGGCCAATAAAACCAGGTGTACCTCAACCTGCTCCAGGTGTCCAACTAGTCATTACACTGCACCACTTTTTCCGCTCCCTCACTCTCGGCCAGCCCTAATCGTTGTTTTCTGCGAATATTTAATATGCGGCATCTACATGTGTGTGCCACGTTATTTCTACTACTGCTTCCCTGGTGCCGCTGCTGTGTGTATGTGCCAGTGAAAAGCTTGGTCATAGGAAGGGATCTCCCCCCCCCCATGTCCAAATGTCCACATGACACGAGAAATGCATTCAAAGAACAGTGCAGGGTGCAGCAGGCGAGTTGTGTTTAAGTGTTTGCTCTAGTCTATTATTGCATTGCTAAATGTCTTTGCTGTAACCCCTGATTGCCTGGAAATTAATCCCACAATTCAAATTTGGGAAAAGAGAGTGCGCCACCTAGTGCTAGTCAGCCAACCACCACCATCAACACTCCAAAGCCCAACTGGTCTTCCACCAGACCAAAGCAAACACCTGGAAGGCACTCTTCCTCTTAACAACTCATACAAAATCACACACTTTCAATCACACTTACACCTTCCACCCCTCACTCTCCTACCCCCATGACACCCTAATGACAGGCTGTGTGAAAACAGGAAAAAAAAAAAAAAGGCCACAGTCCCAGTGATGGCATGGAAATTAGTCTGACCTGCAGGTCTTTGTCTAAACATGAGCTCACCACAATACAGCTTGACAAGTGTCAGCAATCGCGCACACACACTCGTGTGTTTTCAGATGAGGGGAAAAAAGTTCTCACTCTGTGTTACTGTGTATCTTGTTCGTCTGTTATTACTGGTAGGAAACATGAGACAAGTGGCCATTTAGTTGTTCCAGAATGATGTCACCTGGTTAAAAAAGCAGCACTGCTTCTTAGAATTCACAAAGAAAAGATGGTCTTAATAATAATGCATTCCTACCACGCCTTTCACAGGTTATGTACTTGGAGCAGTTGCTGGCGTGTGTGGATGTGCTACTGCATCAGTGTGAGTCAGACTGCAGCTCAGTGAGCCTGCAGCTGCTCCAAGTGCTCGTGGCTGTCCAGAGCTTCTCCACTGAGCCACAGCTGAGCGAAAAGGTGAGAAAACATCCACATCATGAAGTCACAGGTCCAGATCCATCCTTCCTGCAGCTCTTTCGTCTACATTTTGCTCCGAAATTGCACAATTTTCCCCTTCACTTGTTGTTTTTCCCCTTTAATTTTTATTTTACTAGAAAGGTAAGCAGGTTTTATGACACGAGAGCTATTCGAGGAATGTAAGCATTTACATGGGCTCAAACTGTATAATTACCCACTTAGCCACGGGAGCTGAAATTGCACCTTTGGAGTGGAAATTTAAATCCAGTCTTTGTGGAATGGAGGCGGGGGAAAGGTGGAGAGTGAAAGAAACGGACAGAAATAAGGGTGGAGGGGAATGAGTTGTTTGTTTGTGTCATAAGTGCAGCCCCGTTTAGTTCCAAGCCTCCTCAGGTGAAAAAAAAAGGAATCTCATATCCAGGTAATGAATGACCTTTCATCTTATGGTCAGCCTTCACATGCCAAGAACAAACAGAACCAGTGACAAGTGAAGCCAGTGGCATCTGAGGTCAACATGTCATTGAACTTCTTGTCGCCAATCGTAGGCTAATGATAGGGAGAGGAGCGGGAAGGAACTGGCACAGATGCTCACCAGACACCACACGGGCCACCAGTGTGACTGTGTGTTTATGTCTGTCTGCATCAGTGTGTATGTTCACACAGGGAGCAGCAAGTAGAGAAGAGATGGGAAGGAATGGATTAAGAAAGAGAGGAATGGCCTTGGGCATTCCCGGACCCAGAGGAAAAGAAGAACTTGTTTTCCCAGAAAAGGGGCATGTCTTTCCCATCAGCGCACAGCTCAGGGTTGTCTGGCTCTCTTCTGAAAGAGCCGATTTGTGACTCAAACAATGTATCTGTCCCCGTCCATCCCTAAGGGACCACAACAGGAATTATTAAGTGCCCTATAGGTCTGTTTCCCTGCCCTAAGATTGTCAGCTAATTATTTACTATCCCTTTTTTCTTTCATTCTTTCCCTTTCCTCTGAGCTCAGCTTTATTGATGTGTGTGTGCATGTACTGGCGGTTCCTGTGCCTTTGTGACATCCTGTGTATCTAGGTTTTAGTTTCTGAGTGGTTGTCTGTGTGAAACCCTGTCATGGCTGCTGTGTTATTCTTCCCATGGCTTCACACGATGCTTTTGTGTCTCACCCGAATTCCTGAAATTATTGGAAACCAGTAGCTGTTCAGCTGAAAAAATTATTTTATCACTTTGTCTCATCTTTGCTAAGCCTTACTCCCACTCAGAGTTCAGCTTTTTTTGTTTGTTTGTTGTTTTATTTTTTTAATTTTATTTTTTACTTATGTTGAGATAATTTTGCTACACCTACCCCTCTCTTCCTCCCTTCTCTTCTTCAGGCGTTGGAGAGTGCACAGTTCTTGTGTAGGGTGCAGGGCCTGGACTCGGTGATGGAGCTCTATAGACAACATATGGGCCAGCTGCTGGACTGGCTGTCTGCCTCTGTCAACACCTGGTCCAGTTACTCCCCAGAGAGACTTCAGCTGCATATCATAGTCATACAGTCAGGTGAGAGCTGAAGCTTGTATGTACACAAGATGTAGCCACTTTATACTGCAGGTGCTGAAGTTTGCATGTATAGACTCTACAGTAGTAAAAGTTAAAAAAAATTTTTTTTTAAAAAGCATTAATGTTTCTAAGACACCGGTACTTTGAATTGCCACCTGAAGAAAATCACTACATCCATCAGTTTGAGCAGGTTGACGTCCAGCTCATGTGGTAGTAATTTTTCAGCTTGTTCCGGCACAAATTACTGCATCAAATTTTAAGAATCAAGTTATTTGTCCTTCACATGTAGTCCATATCGAACGCAGCACATGCGCTTTACTGCACAAATAGATGGGATAGCTTTGTTTTTGTTTTTGTTTAGTTTTGTTTGTATTGTTGTCTTTGTCCTGCATGCACTGAAGCAGGAGGAATCATGAAAACACATCCTACCAGCGCTCACTGGTTCTCGCTGATGTTTGCTCATGCCCACACTCCTCCTGAGGGAAGCTGGATAGGTACTAATCTCAGCAGTCAGAGCTGATGTCAGCGCTGTCGGCACAATCCATGTCGATGGTCAAATGTTAAAGAAAAAACTATGCTAGTTAATACCTGTCAGCTCCCAAGGCAGTGCATCCTCTTAAGTGTGAGTGACTGTCCACACAGGAGAAAATTTGGCTTCCTGACTTTTGTACATCTCTGTCTTTCCTTCTGTTTGTAAAGCAGTTAGAGTATGTGTATGTGGGTGACACAGAGGGTTAAAAGCTGTGACCCTCGGTTTGGTTCTGAGACTTCTCTTTGTGTCCCTTTATCCTATAAAACCCTCTATCATCACCACCTCCCTGCACCACGCTTTCATCTCCATCTCTTTCTCCATCTCACTACTCCCTTTCTAATTGACTCGGCAGCTGGGTGCCCCCCCCCAATAATCCTCTCTCTCTCTCTCACACACACACACGTGCCCTCTGTCTTTTACTCTTTCACACACTTACTGACCAGTCCAGTCTAAGTCCAATGATCCCCGTGCAGGTCACTACATCAAACAGCAGCAAAGCTGCCTGCTCTTGACCTTCTCCTGGATCAAGGACACTTTGAAGCTCAGTGTTTGTGTGTCCATGTGCGTGTCTGTGTGAAGGTGTGTGTGTGTGTGTTTTGTTTTCATATTGAATAATGCTTTAATCCTGAGATGATCCTTAAAAAAACTAAATCTTTTCACCCCAAGGCCACAAAATGCCACCTTCCCAAAAACCGCTGTAACAAATATTATAGAGGAATATTTTTTTTCTACTATAAAGGACTTACGGTAGTTTTCTAAAACTACTTTAGGCTGAAATATGTAAAAATTATTCATCATTCTTTTTATCTTAACCCTTTAAAGGCCATTATGCAGCTGGGTATCTTTTTTTTCAATTAAAAAAAACAAAAATTATTTCTGTAAACTACTTCTACTTTTTAACTCAAAGCAGAGGCTGCTGGACAGACTGATCTTTGCTTGTAAGCTTTTCACGTGGCGCTGCCAGCTCTTCTCTTTCTGTCCGTGCAAAGGTCACACTGCCCTTTTTCAGGGTTTGCAGCAGCACCCTGCAGATTGGAACTGAATAATTTCTCTGACCTGTAAACACCATCCAAAATGAGCATCTCTACATAAGCCTGCAGTTCCTTTCTGTCCACACAGAGTGTTTCCCATGCAGGTAACACTCATGGCCACAATTTGCTGCAGGATTTCATCCGTCAGCAGCAGTGTGTAGCTGGTGGCATGGTGTGTCGGTCCCGGGATCAAACCTCTGGCTGCTGGGACGTAGCAGAGCATTGCAGTCTTTGTGGAGAGGTCCATCCTGTCACTGCTTCAGCCATCTCCTCTCCACTCTCACCTTCAGATGAGTCACAGTTGGACTCAGCTGGTCTGTTTCTACCTCTGAGGCCTCCTCCATGTCAGCCTCAGAGTCCTTGGAGGAAGACGAGGCGCCATCTTCACACTCTTAGTGCACAATCATTTCCAGAGTCTCCCGTGTGCTGTAAAGTCTTGCCATCTCCAAAATGACTGCTCCTGCACTACTAATCATACTTCTAACCATAGCTGCAGTGCAGCTGCATAAACTATCTGAGCAACAACCAAAATAAAGTCTTTTCTTTTTTTTGTTTCTTGCTGCTGCGATATCTTTAAAGCTCTGAAGTGTTACTCAGAATTGAATTGAATTAGTTTAATGCAGAGCGTGGCCTTCTAAGAGAGAAGATTTGAAGGTGGCTTGCACACACAAATGTACACGCGCACACACACACACAGTCATGTTTTCTTATCTTTGTGGGGACATCCGAATGACATAATGCTTCCCCTAGCTGCTTCCCCTAACCACCAAAAAGGAATGCCTAACCCTAACTCTTAGCCTAAACCTATCATAAAGTAATTGTAACCTTGACACTAAAATCACCATTTTGAGTTTCAAAAATGACTTCAAACTTGTGGGTACAGGCATTTTGTCCCCTTAAGTGCTGTTAGTCCCCACAAGTATAGTAACATTCCAATGTTTGGTCCCCACAAAGATATGTAAACATGGTACACACTCGCACCATAATTCAACATCAGTACCAGCACACACTTAGTATTTCAGTAGCAAAGCACCCTTCTAGAAAACAGAAAAGGTGTGAAATTTTACTGCATGCGTTGATGGTTAAAAAAAAAAAAAAAGTAGCGCCACCTGGTGGGCAAATATAAAATTTTTAAATTGAAGGCGAGCCTTTCAAAAAAAAATTTTAACATAAAGGAATGTTAGTTTATGTCAAGATAAATGTGGGATCACAAATTTTATTTTCTGTGATTTTTAGTGGGGCTTATTTGTTTTTTGTTTTTTTTCTTATTTTTTTGGCCTATGGATGAAATGTGGAGATTTTTGTGTAAAAATATATATTACATCTGGCAAATATGAGCTATATTAATTCAGCACAGCCACAGAACTGCAAATGTCCCCAGAATCATCTATGGGTTAAGCTTCGCTAGGTTTCATTCTTGCAGATGTTCTATTAACACATCCCAAGGACTTTGCTACAGGCAGCAAAACAGACAGTCGTGTTATCACTGTTTGATGTGCACATGATTCAGGAAAATTGGGTCTCTCTTGGACAATTGACGGTAGTTAATATGACAACTGAGAATTGGTCATTTTGCTTGCTCGTCAAATCTTCAAACACTCCATCTGTGTTTGTAGGAGACAGGAATAATTATTGCCTGCTCATATCCTCCTCAGTCTTTTGTTCTCCAGCTGGTGTCAGAATGTCTGCTTGTATGTAATATGGTGCAATTACTCACGATCTCTCTCACTCCTATTCTCCCGAGTAAATGCTTATGTCTGGTTAAAGGATAAGATAGATGCTCACTGTTTTTCTTATTGTTTATAATTGAAATATTCTGTTTCTGCCTTGCTACGTCTGTAGTCATTTTAAAATACCTCTGCTTAAATAACACATTCTGTGATTCACAAATTCCCTTTGGATGGAAAAGGTTTGTCCCGCGCTGTTTTCCCATATCTTTTTATGTCGCTGGCTAGCATCCCCAGGCCATGTCAGGATTTCCTCCGTCTCCACTCATGTCTGTATAAACAGGGCATGAACTCTGTCTGTCCAAACAGGGCATGGACACTTATCACTCATTACACACAGAGAGATCACTATATATAGCTCTGTAAACATGTCGCAAGACTGTAAGTGGATAAGTGTGCGT
>VURO01020656.1:0-45209 GCA_015108175.1 Pelvicachromis taeniatus
CCGGTTTCCTGCAGGTTTTAGATGTGTCCTTGATCCATCACAACTGGTTTAAATGGCTAAATGACCTCCTCAACATGTCTTGAAGTTCTCCAGAGGCCTGTTAATGAACTAATCATTTGATTCAGGTGTGTTGACCCAGGGCGATATCTGAAACCTGCAGGACACCAGCCCTAGGCCTGGAGTTGGCCACCCCTGGCCTAGACTATCACATTGTTAGCTCCCGTCTTTTCACGTCTCCATGAGACTCATCAGTATAGCAAAAATACCGTGTTGCTAGCAGCACCAAGAGTGAACTGGAAGGTATGAAGTGATCGTGGGCTGAACATTCATTTCAAGAAAAAACATTAATGTTAGGTAACCGCAGTGATTAAATATCTCTCTATTGAGAAATGTTTATTCCAGTTGAAGTGAAACTAATGACTCCAAAATTGAAATATTCTTCTGCTGTTTTTATGAAAGTATATCTCTGCTGCAGTTTCTAGTTTCACTCGCCTAATCATATGTTTTGTTCATTTCAGAGGTAGAATTACATATACAGTGCTTAACAAATGTACTACATTACCACATTAGACCACTTAAAAACACATAAACATGAAAAAATGCAAGACTGTCAAATCTAAAAATTACTGACCTCCTTAAACTGTATTCCCATTTTTATACCCCTGGACTTCTCTAAGTCAGAAATGAATCAAACAAGTAACTGTAATCTCAAGCCTTAATAAAATAAAAAAAAAAGTGCTTTTTATTTATTTATTCTGCTTTTTTGAAAAAAATCTACAATTATGTTAAATTCATGGAAAACAACTACAACAATAATAGTAATAATAATAATATTTTGGTTTAAAAAATTGATTCTGTACATATTGATGGATTAATCATTACAGCAATATAAAAAGTTATTTTAGTAATTAAAAGTATTGTTAATTTATGAGACCTGTGACATCATTACTATGTACTAGACTCCATGATGATGTATTTGGAAACACTTGTTTTGCCTTACCTGCAGTCACAGGGAGCTTTACTCAAATATAAAAAGAAGGAAACCAGTAAAAAAATATTGAATACCAGTCATTACTGTCAGTGAATGTATTGAAGTAAACAATTAACCAAATATTTTGATTTATACCAATATATTTGTTATCGATATACCAATATATCAATAACAAATGATGCCTATGTTTAATATCAGTTACATTCCCTGGTATGTTGTTAGCTGTGGCAGTAAGCTGTAGATTGTGTGTCATTTCTTTTGAGGTGCTCTTACTGTATACCAGGTTTTATGTACTGCCAAACACACCGGTATAATCTAAAGAACTAAATTCTACTTTCACAAACTAAGCAGTACTCTAACAAAAAACATGATGGAAAGGAGCCTTCGAAAGTGTTGACGGAACAATAAGTGATGTATTTATCCTCAAATATGAAAGGATCTAGTGCATTGTTTGTGCAGGCTTTCGTTTTGAAGGCGTGCGCTTATTGAGATAAAGACGTCTGTCAGCTCAAGCAAACCTCAAGTTGCCGTTATCTGCTACAACATCTTAAATCTGCTCCTGTGTTTGCTTCATCTCTGCTCGCACCGCTCTTCTCCGCTCAACCTTTTCCGTGGTTTTTATCCTGCATTCCCCTTCCCAATCCGTTCTCCTTCTCATTTTCCTACATCAGCACCTTTTCCTCTTTTCTCTTTGTTTCCCTCACTGACTCTGTTCCTGAGTAAGCCTTTTCGGTTCCCATGAGACTGTGTGAAATTAGCTCCTGGCTGCTGGGAGTCGTAGAGCTGTGTTGTGTGAGATGGTGGGGGTGTCAGTGAGTAGTCCTGGTATTCTTTACTGCTAACTTTGATCAGACATAAGGCACACTGCTGTTTTTTTCTGCCGTGTTTTCATATAAAAGCAAAGGACTGCAATCGTTTTCCAAAGTGCTGTCCTGCTTAAGCCCATTTTCCTTACCTCGATCAGCAGTAGGGCTGTTCTAAAAATGTTCTACACAGATAAGAAATCTATTGGTATAGATGAGTGTCCTTATTTTTGGTCTGGTGCAGTGTTGTTTCCTGTACAGGACACACTCTGCAGTGATAAATATGATGAATGTGGTATTTAGTAAGAATTTCAGTGGGAATGGTATTTACTTGAACAGACCAAACCGTTTCTTTTTATTGTACCATAGTGATAAAGGGCTTCGTTATAGTAAACTGATCCTTGAACTTTCAAGAATTAAACAAAACGCATTGTGTCATAATTTTGGGAATATGTGGAATTTGTTTTGTAGACCAAAGAGCTCACTTATGCACTGTGAAAAGTACTATGTGTACTTCCGCTACTACTTTGTGTACAAAAAATCAGCCGGCATTTTTAGATTCAGCATTAACAACAAGATTTTTGTTCAAGCAGCAAAAGTATCAGACTTTGTGTTCATGATATCCACATAAGCCCTAAATACAACCAACAACTCTTGTGCTTTGACTGTTAAAGTGGGGGATGTATAGCATTAATAATTTTTATTTAAAAGTGCCTATGCAGTGTTTACTTTAAAATAATTTGGCTGACCCCTAGGAAAACCCAAAGGGCAAATGTTACAGATCTTTATTATTTTAAAAAGTGCCGAAACAACAAATATTTTCTATTTGCATGCAGCAAACTTCAAAACACTGTGGGAATTTGTCTGGGGCCGTGCGTGGATGCTTTGTCTGCATGTAGGCTATTTGACTTGTGTTTAGTTTGGCAAAGCCTCAGAGACAGGTGAATATCAGCACAAAGATGTACACATAAACAGTCACACGCAGTGCGATTCAAGAGTTCCTCCCCATGGGCTTCCTTTGAACTTTCTCCTGGCATTTACTCTGTGAACACGCAGAATAAAACAGTATAAAAGACAGCAAGTGTCAGAATGAAGTCAAATGAGAAAAAGATGGGGAACG
This sequence comes from Pelvicachromis taeniatus, assembly GCA_015108175.1. NCBI lineage: Eukaryota > Metazoa > Chordata > Actinopteri > Cichliformes > Cichlidae > Pelvicachromis > Pelvicachromis taeniatus. Next base: position 2,915 of record VURO01020656.1, read on the forward strand.
AAGGGCGGTAGAAGAAGATGAGCACAGCGATCCTCTGACTGGTTCAGCACTGCTCGAACATCTTAAGGGAGGAGGAAACTGCAAACTTACAGAGTAGAACTGAGGAAGAAGAGAAAAGGATTAAACAGAGCAGAGTAATGCACTCAGAGTAAAGAAAGGGCATTTATCTCTCCGTCCTCCTGAGCTTTTCCCTTGTTTCCCCAATGGAGCAGACAGATAAGAGGGTTTGTGTATGATTGGCTTAACACTTGGCCCTATGCCACTGCTGCGCTATCGCTGTGGGATACCAGCAGGAGCTGAGGGATTCTGTCAGATGGGATGGTGTTTAAAAAAGATTGGATAGTTTTGTACAGCAAGTTAGCTGACTGAATTTGAATCAGCGTATTTGAATGCTGCGTGTGAACTTGAGCTGGAACAAAACTGCCCAAAACACACAGATCTAAGCCTCCTATCACGGTCCCTTTCACTCTCTATTTTTTCTTTTTTCTTTTTTTTTTGCATAATTTCCTCGACTTTTTATACATTTTCGCTGTGAGACTGAATAGATCTCCCTTTATGGCACTAGCTCTCTTTGAGAGTGAAAAATAGAGTTGCCATATCACTTCATTATGACTGCTGTAAACTTTTGAATCTTTTACTTTGGAACCTTCTTGCAGCCCATCAGTGCAAATGTATGGCGTCAGTTACTGCCGCTGTGGCTTTTTATTACAACAGGCCCGCGTTAATGTGACAAATTGAAGCTTTCTGGTAGAAACCAAATAAGAGCGAGCGTTGCTCTGCTGTCTTTTCTTTCTCGCTGTGAATTCCGCTGTTCCTTCCAAATATCACTTTCACATAAATTATTCAGCTCTGGGTATTTAGATGTGGTGTAGACAAGTCTTCCCGAGCACAACAGAAGCAGGTGTGCTATTAACAGCTTACGGTTTTATGTATCATAGCACTGTATATCCAGTGTAATGGTGATATTAAGGCAACAGCTGTGAGTTAGAGTAGAAACACTGAAAAATTAAACAGAAATGATCACAGCAAGGTGTTAAGAGAATTTCATCCAGCAGCAGAAGAAAAATACAGCTACTGCTTTGTTTTTTCACACCGAGAAGAGGTTATGGAAGCATGGCAGACCGCGACAGAGGAAGTAATTCATCATCATCATCTAGCTTATGGCTGCACGCTTACTAGTGGAGCTCACTTCATAGATAAGAAAAATCAAAGGACCACACAAGTTAGGCACCGATTGCAATGCAGTTTTTCAAAAGCCTGACTTGCCAATTGTGTTTTGGAGGACTTCAGTTTTTTCTTCTTTCGTAAGCACTAAAGTTAAGAGCTTACACAATCTATGATGGAAAAATTAAAGAGTTTGGTCACCAGCCTATCGATCTGTGCACCTCTGACCTTCGCTGAAAACAATCTGCTCTGACATACTTGCTGGCTTGTTGCAACAACAAATCCCTTAATGCTTCTGTGTTGCCTGTTTCCTCTGAAAATGAAGGACGGCAGATCTACAGTGGTCGGCAGTGGTAGCGTCAGGCTAATTTACTAACATGCTGTCTTATTTATTATTTATTGAACTGTGTCCACTAGCTTGTAACTCCACTCCACTTGGACCAACCTAGACTTAGATTTATATTGACCTCAATATGCCTGTGGTTTACATGCTGGCTGCTCTGACAGGCAAAAGTGACTTGGAAATAGTTCATGACATGACACTTAGCTAGGCGTGTAGAGAAAATCTATGAATCACAGCAAAGTCATTTAGAGTTTGTTTTTTTTCCTTGTCAGTTTCCTTCTGCCTTTGCCTTGATCTAATACTCCTCTGTCATTGTGTTTAACACAAAACTCAGGCTCAGCCTTTTTCCTTTTATCCTTGTCACTTACTGACTGCCAATTTTTTGGGCCGTCACTTGTTTGTGCTTTTACAAACTTAGTGATGGCGATGCACGAATACCCGCTTTTTCTTCAAAAAGCTTTCAAAGTTGGCACATGCTGTACCACACATGAGTAGACTTGACTGAAAAAAATAAAAATATCAACCAAAATTATTGATTATTGCTAAAAAGATTTACTCTAAATTGTCTTGCTCGTTCCTCTTTCTCAAATCTCAGAAGAGCTTTGTTCCATGAAAGATACATAAATGACAAGAACATGGTGTTTAAGCCAAACAAAGCTTATGTTTAAATGAAATAAGGACGTTTGAGCCAATCAGCCTCCACTCCACTCTCATTCATGCAACCCACCTCCTCCCCATCTCTACCTCACCCGAGTCATTGGAAGCTCCATCCAAGCCTCAGTATCCATCTTCACTACGACCAGCGTCTAGACTCCAGGGGGTCCTGTCCTAAATCTTATTACTGCTGGGATTCTGTTCTGCCATGACGAGTCTAATCGCCAAATACATTGATTCATTTCTTTATCTGAACAAATCATGTTCAATTCTTCAGAATGTTCTCTCCAATTGAATTGATCTAATTTTGCATGACAATGCTAAATATCAAGAGATAAAGGCACTCGAGTACTGCAGCTGAACTTATGTTACATTCCTTCCTTTATCTTTTTACAGCCATAACAGGAAAAACTGCACAGTTCTACTGTTTAAACTAAGCTTAAGTATTTAAAATACCGAGTCCACCAGAACTACAGTGTGAATATCACATAAAAAGAATCTGATAGTAGGGGTAAACAACAGTATTAATCACTGCAGGAAAGACTGTTAGAAAATGTGCAGCTCTATTCCCCATTTGTGAACAGCTACTCTCAGATTTTTTTTCTCCCTGCCTTCGAGTGAGGCCTTCGGGTGCAGCTAAAACTGTTTCTGCTCTCTGATTAGTTTCAACAACATTTTGTACAAACTCGTTCTGACAGAGAATGCAGTTACAGCCTTTAGCATAACCTCAGATCAAATCTGTTTCAACTTTTTTGGCATCAAATAGGATACATTTTAGATTTATGAATGTGCACGTTTATAACGTGAGTGTGAGCATACATACAGAGGACCTTTTTTTTTATCTCTTTTTGTTTTCTAATTTGTTTTCTCATATTACAACATCCAAAGCAACTCTTTCTCTCAACAAGCATCATTTTCTGCCACTGTGTTCTGTACTTCTCATACTGTTCTGGTTGCTCTCAGCAGGTATATGCAAAGAGTGCTCCTCCACAGGACTCCGTCATCCGTCTTTTGCCTTTTTTTTCATTGTTACTTCAAACTAGTTGTCCTCTCATTCCTCCCACTCTACTCAGTGCTCAATGCTTCTTCTTTCTTTTGTTAAACTGACTCCTCTCTTTCCATTTTCTACTTCTTCTATCATAATTGAATCCTTTTCATGTTCAATATCCTGAAACTGAAAGAAAATGGGGGAGAAAATGGAAGGGGGGGGGGACTGTTGGAGGAAGAGATAAATTTGCAGAGAAGATGGCAAGATATTTTGAATAACAGACTGCTCAGTGAGGTTTTCCTCTCATTAATGTGAAAAGAAAGGACAGAATGAAGAGGAAGCAGATTTTTGATGTCGGCTTCCAGCCATATTGTTCAGTTTCTGGATCTGAAGGGGATAGTGCTCAGCAGTATATAAAAAAAGCACAAGAGTAGAGAGGAAGGGAGTTGATGAATGAGAGAAGCTGTAAAAATAGAAAGCCAAAGGGAGAAGGGAAGGGAAGTAAGCAAAGAGAAAAGAAGTTGCTTGTCTCAGTTTAGAGTAGATGGACTGAATGCACATGTTATCACTGGTAGGCCAGGTCTTACATAATTTTACAGGCTGGACAGAAATCATTGTTCTAATGATGAAGCCATGTTTATTTTAGTTGAGTTGTGTGTGCATGTGTGGGTGCAAAAGAGGGAGTGAGAGAGAAAGATAGGCAGTAAAACCTGACTACCTTCCAATAATATAAAAGCAGGTGTGTGTGTGTGTGTGCGTGCGTGCGTGCGTGCGTGCGTGCGTGCGTGCGTGCGTGTGTGTGTGTGTGTGTGGTAGCCTCCTCCATCATCTTCTGAGCAGCACATGTAATATTCAGTGTTATCCATGTGTTCATATGAATGAGATGCTGCCTGTCAATCTTAAGGCTGGAGACTCAAATACTGGATCGACTCCAGTGGACCTTCGCTACAGGAAAGCAAACCCTCCTCTCTGTTCTTCTTCTGTTCTCCTCTTTCTTTTTTGTCTCTCACTGCGTTGCCGTCTCACTCTGTGCTCCAAACCTTTTTCCTCTTCACTGTCTGTCCATTTCTCGTCTCGTCGTCTTTTTTCTTTAGTGCCCGTCGACTATTCTGCTTCCTCTTCTGCTCTCCTCCTGCAAGGCATCTCATAATTGCCTTCATATTTTTTCTTCCTGCATGTGCTTTAAATCCTCAATTTGCTCAGTACATCTTTTTGTTCCTCTTCTCCTGATTATATCTTCCCTTTCTCAATTCGTCCATTTCATAGCTCCATTACAGAGAAATCCGAGTTGAATGGATATGCAAACTAGGGTTCTCACTTGTGGATGCTGGGATTGGCTGTTAAGAAAAAAAAACTATTTAACAAGCTTTGTCAGAAATTTTAAGAAGGTATATAATATGCTGCATAACATGCTAAAATGTATCCATTTATCCTTCAATTTTCCTCTGCTTATCCAGTTCATCTTTGCTACAGGAGAGGGGCGGGGTGGGGGTGGAAGTAAGGGGATAGAGCCCAACCGAGCTGTCATAGGGCAAGTGGCAGGGTACACCCTGAACAGACTGTCTGTCTGTCACAGAGCTAACACATAGAGACACACAACATTCACGCCTATGGTCAATTTCATGCAAACACCACAACGAAGGGCCCCAGGCTGGATTTAAAAACTCACAACCTTCTTACTGTGCTGCCCTGCTGAAAATTCAATTCGAAATTCGAGTATAAAAAAGGTTAAACTGGAGTCAGACTTGTGTGGTTAAGTCAGTCTCTTTTGGATTAATATCTTTGACTTCGCACATTTATATTTTGAACAGCACACTAACAGTGCTCCAGCCAGCACACAGTCTCTGGCCCATGTACAAGTAAGTTGCAAAACTTACGTAAATGTGTTCATAGTGACCCATCCCGCGGCATAAGTAGTGTTGCAATCAGTTTAGAATTTGCTCATTTCACTTAGTTCAGCCAGGGCTGCATAGCTCAACTGGTTTAAGTGCTGGTCATAATGTTGATAACTCTGTCAGTATTTATTATTTAGAAAAACAGAGCTTCCCGGTCAACATAAGCTACTGGCTATTTGCAAGTATATCCGAAAACAGCTTTCTGTATTAAATGTATGTGTCTTTAAAATGCTTGTGTTGGTTGGGCCCTATTTTAAAACTTTTAATCCAAGTAGTTTGTTAAGTGTGTTACAGCTAATTAGTTTTCATATTAATTCATCAGTGTTGTGATAATGACCCAGAAGGCTTCATAAGCTCTCATAGTCATTTTACCTTCAGTCGTATGGCTTTAAATCCACTTGGGTGATATGAATTGTTAATGGAAGGTCATGTAACATTTTAAATGTAGAGATTAGATTTTTTTATTTGTTTAAATGTTTTGTTGATATTTTTGTATATTTTCGAGAATGGTAAAATGGTTTGATTGACTTGATTGAAATGTTAAATACTTTGATAAATACTATTGATAGTAAGAAACTTTTGTTCTAATAACTCCAACATTTTGTTCTGTGAACAGGCTCATTAGTTGCACGGTTTCTCACTCTAAATCAGCGTGCTGCTTTTCCAAATGCAAGCATGTAGTATCTAAAATACTGCTAAAGCAAATCTGCTGCCCCTACTCAGCATTCTTCATTTCTGCAGTACAGTAATCTGATGCAGTGTATCCCTGAAATCCACTCACTGCTCTGTGCTATCTGTTCACAAAGCTCATATATCAGCTTCACAAGGCACTGATCAGATCCCAGATCAGTCCTTGTCTCTAAGTAGAATGTTGCCTAAGGAAAAGAGCAGAGACTTGGTGGAGAGGGAAAGGAAGATGAGGAGGGGAGAATTAGAGACTATGGGGAAACAGATGAGGGTGGGAGAGTGGGAATTCGGCAAGGTTCCAGAGCCATGAATAAAATGCATAAAGTACACAGTAAATTTTTAATGCTGTTTAGTTTCCACTGAGAGGCCAGATTTGCATCCTCATCCCCTGATTATGACATCTTCAGTCAGCACTCCAGGCTTGGCTTTGCCCATTTTAATGTTAATGTGAGTGTTTGCACAAATTCACTACTACCCGCTTGTGAGAATAGGCATATACACACTCACACAAAACACACACTTTTCAGAGAAGGTTACTTCTGCTGAGAGAAGCTAATCGGGCTGAAACCATTCCTGCTTTGGTTCCTCTGTGGATTGATTTGGTTCCTTCTGTCCCTTTTCTTGTCACAGACTTCCTAAGGGAACTCCTATCAGATGATATCAGGCACATCACATTAAACTGAGAAAAAGAAAATGAGCTGACCTGGTGAAGTCCTACTAGACTGACAGTGAGGTTATCATAACAGTGAAAGACTATTTCAGATCTTCCTCAGAAGCAGACCAAAAGCACTGTTTATGTTTAAGTAGCTTTAATAGTTCCTGCTTACACTGATAGCCTACCAGGCGCTTTACAACTGGCTCACCCAAGGATTCAGTCTGGTTTACCAGATAACCTGTCAGAGCCTAACAAATGGAAAGACTGCTTCTATTCTTTTATTCAGTTTTGTGTTTTAAGTTGTTGAAACTGGATTGGATCTTCATATACAGTTCTGTGGAAAAGTATTTGCTCCCCACCAGATTTCTTCAGTTTCTTCCATATTTGTTGCTCTTACATGTTTCAGATTATCAAAGAAATTTGATTATTACAAAAATATAACCCAAGTAAATACAAAATGAAGTTTTTAAAACGGTGATTTCAATTATAAGAGAAAAAATTTACCCAAACCATCTGTTAAAAAGTAATTGCCCAATGTAATAAGGTGAAAAAGTAATAAGAAAGGGGGCATATACTTTTCACAGCACTGTACATATATTTATTCTCTAGCCGCAGAACAAGACTTTTGGTGCTTTAGGCATTCTGTTTTATGACTATAGTCTGCTTGTAGTCCCAGTTCAGTTGAGTGATCATATCAGACTGCCTGAAAGTAGTTAAGCAGTATATTTAGACCGTAAAAGACGGATTACTTTTGCAGCAACGTGGTTTCATTGAATATGAAGATTTTCAGAAAGTACACTCAAAGAAAAAAAAAAGGTTTTCTAGGTTGTTATGCAATGGCTATACATAGTCAGCTTATATAGATCAAATTGGGGTGCGTACAGCCCATGACTGTAAATGAATTTGACACTCAGCAGTCCACAATGACTTCATGATTGTACAATAACTAATAAAATAGAAATGACATTGACAAAGTTTAGTGTATTAAGGATTGCTTGGCAGTTACACGTGCCACCTAATAACAATATCTGACACAAATCTAGTGTCAAATTGGTGACATTGGAGAGTAAATTTTAGCTGTGACCCCTTCATTATATTATATTTTTCATTTGTATACCTAACAGCTATCCCAGAGACTTGAGAGACTTGTTAAACTGCAGTTCTGCAGCAACTTACAGTGCTGCTAACTGACAAATATCTGACTTTTCATGCATTAAAGTGTTTATATGCCACTTTGATTTCTCAAAGCACTCCAGTTACTACTATATATTCAAACTGAGGAACTAGAAACTAGTTCTTTCGGTATTAATATTAATATATATATATATATATCAAAAAAACATATTCCTGACTGAAATCTGACTTAGAGATGAGACCCAGAATAAACACAGCGCAGTCATACATACTTTTGTATTACCTACAATATCCTAATTTGTTGTTTTCACTATATCCATTGCATTTCCTCATTTGCATGGTGCCCCTTGTCTTTCCCTGGGAAGAAAGTTCAAACACCGCTGCTACATTTTAATGTATCCTCTAGCTCCTAAGCAACAATGTTTAATGAAACTATTCACTGCAATTTGAAGGTGTTTGCACACAGACATGTAGTCAGTTAACCATAATTAAAATAGAGGCAGTAAATAAACTGTAATATGAACAGGTGTATAATAAAAGAATCCAATTTTCAGTGACAGCTGTTATGCTACACTTTTAAATTGATTTTTAATTGAACACCTCAAAAAAGACTTAATTACACAGATATTTTGTGTGTGTGCGTGCGTATTTGTGTGTCAGATCTTCTGCACTGTTCAGAAGTTTGGACACAACATGGTTAACAGATATTTTGGTGACACTGGCTCCTGAACGTTCCACCTTCACCTCCAACAAAGACGATATGATAATAACGACACAGTTTTATGTCCTTGTAATCACTTTAAAGGGTTTGAATGACATTGGGGCAGTGTCGCAGCGAGCTAAACAGCCAGTTAATGCTTTTGAGATGAGCACAATAAAATATTAATGGGGGTCTTGGGCAAGGAAAGGTCATCCCTGTGACTAAAGCTGAATAATAAGAGAGCTAGTAGCAACACTGTGAACCTTAAGTGACACCAGCTAGAAAACAGTGGAGGCTCTTCTCGGGCAACAGCAGCTCAGCTGCTGTCCTCTGTTGGATACAGCTAACACTCTTATCTGGTGTGAACTTTTGTTTGTTTGTTTTTGTTTTTTTAGTCACAGGTAAAATTTCTCTCACAGGAAAACACAGAGGAGTTCCAAATTGTAGGTGGTACCAAAAACAACAAGAAAACAAATATAGCGATTCTACCAAAACTGCAGAAAAGCAAATGAAAACCATTACAGTGTTACCGACTGTAAATAACCCATTGTAAAGAGGATCTTGAAGGCACTATAATCCATCATGGTTAGTGTTTATGTGATTTGTTTTGTACACAGGTGTAAAGAGAAAACAAGTAAGTTTTGAATGTTATTTATTACAGATCACAAGTTAGCTTCTGGATTATTTGAAGTCTCTGTAAAGGCAGATAGAAGAAAATTCAAAATAACTACATTTTGATGTCTTCAGATCACTTTAAGTGATCTTAGGGCAGGGATGTCAAACTTATTTTACATCGTGGTCCAGATACAGTCCACTTCGACCTTAAGTGGGCCAGACCAGTGTAAAGATGTTTTATTACACATTTCATCACTGAAATATCTAAAAAAGTGCACGATACATGATAAGGAAATGTTGCTATAGAATTATATCAACATAACTCTTAAATTGAAAGAAACAAATGTGTGAAATTACATGTTATAATTACGTTTATTAATTCAAAAAAATTCAAAATGTATGCACTCCTTCAGGTTTTCCAAAGTTTTGGATTTGAGGCTTTTCGAGCTGGTTCTGGCTGCAGGTCCTTATTTTTGGACACGCCTTTCTTAGGACAAACAAGGAATCTAAAAATAAACTTTTTCAGTCTCTTTCAACATTTTTGTTCATCTGAACTAAATGTCTTTAATTAAACTTTACAGTCTATAAGGATTTAATCTAGCTGACCATCTGTTTCAGTGCATTAAGATATGTCCAGCAAGATGTCCAGCAAGGGAGAAACACTGTCAAAATGGGTTCTGCTTGTGATAAAACTAGTCCCTCAACAGCATTGTTAACACAGACAGCCAACAAAAAATGAAAGCAATCATCATTTGACCATAATACATTATTTTGCTGCTCAACAACTGCTGTTAGTCAGAGAGCAGCTTGTGTACCGACCCTTATGTCTACTGTCTACCTCCTGTGTTTTTCCCCAACCAGAAGTCTCAGTCCACTCAAAAATGTTGTTAGAAGAATCAAAAGAATAGCAAGCAGCTTGTTGTCTCCTTCTGTGTGTTCAGTTCCAGCCACAGCAGGCCAAATTTAGTTTAGTGAAAGAAAGAAAATACCCAGCTAGCCTTTGGCTTAGTTTGTTGACCAGACCACTTACCCCTCTTGTTTCTGTGCCAACATCATCATATTCACCAAGAACTTGCTTTACAAGATCTTATATCCACTCTTAAATCCCAGAAGATTGTACCCATTTACTCAAAGGATAGCATCCATAGAGATTACACGTAGCCTATTAAAAGTCAGTGTGCCATGAAAATAATTATGAAGCTATTATTTTTACACTGAGATGGTTACATATTATTTCTTGGACCACCCTGATTTTTACAGATTCCACTGCATTTCAATGCTGCTGATGTTGTTTTTGCATGTCACTTTAGCTGTCTTAGTCGGGACTGGATTTAGCTACAGCATCAATTAGTTAATGGACATTTTTCATCTACAGATTAGATACAGATTATAACAGTAAACCTTTTGTTTAGTCTCCGTCCTGACAATTTTACATGTTCTCCCTCTCTCGTTTTTTTTTCCTTTATGGCTTTTTGGCATTTGTATAAAGGACCCCAGTTAAATAATTTCCTGCTTTTTTCAGCACAACTTCCGTGCCTCTCCCTCTCTCTTTCTTCTCTCCTTCCCTTTATGCTGCGCTGCTACTCTGCGTGTACAATTTGGCCTCAATGTGTTTCAAATTACATGCCACATCAAATAAGGCTATCTCATAGTGCTGCAAGTGCCGGTGCAAGTGTGCGTGTGTGCTGGTCCTTGGGTATTCCACCACCTTCAGATTCGTATTAAATGAAACTCTAGAGTTCAACTCAGTATTCAGAATGAGTAATACAGGGTTGTAATACATCTGATAGACACAGCATACTGTGCCATTATCACTGACCTTTCTTTTCTTCTCCCTCCCCTCTATTCCTTTCTGTCCTCTGCAATCATCTAAAGGAAGCAGAGGTAAGTCATTGTTTTTGTAACTGAATATTATTTTGAAACACAAAATGAGCAATTCTTTAGTAAAGTTTTAGTGCACTTACAAACTGCTGGGTAGGTGTTGCTGATTTAATTGCACAGCAAGTTAGGTGGCTAGTTGTTCTTTTAGTTTTCACTATGTTTCAATGAAGTAAACTGAATTAACCTGGCTTTTCTGAAAGTTTGCTACAGTGTATTACTGAGGCTGGGTTATATGGGCTGTCTGTGTACATCCCAAAAATGTTGCCGAAAGTTATAGTTAAGTGCTCCATAAATGAAGGAAAAAAACCCTATTTTTCTTTAATGTAGCATCCAAAAAGAAAGTTAAATTCAAGTGTGCATGTTGTACGTAAGTGCATGGGTGTATATCTAAATCTATTGGGATGAGTGCATGTTTGTGTGTGCAGTGTTTTTTATTGAGTATCTAGAAAAATCTGTGCATGTCTGACTGAATGACTGATCTGCTTTAGAGAGGAAAGACAGCATCTGCAATGTGGTTGAGGTTGTATCACTGTCCAAGAAATGGGAAAGTTGCTCAACGGTGAAGACACTATTAATGCTGAAACGGAGCAGGAGACGTGGACATAAAATAAATGAAAAAAATGATGTGAGGACATGATTTAAGTAAGCGCCTAAGGGAGACACTAATTAGGTTTCATCTCCTGATTTCAAACTTCTGCGTTGGCTCAAATTTTGACGGTTGTCATTTATAGAACAAGGACTGTATGAGTGGGTCAACTGTCCATTTTCTCTGGACTGTTCCATATTACTGATACTAATTTAGTCTCTCTCACTTTCTTTTATACTCACTCTCCCTCCCCCGCTCTCTCTCTCTCTCTCTCCCTATAACTCAGCAACTCAATATGATAGGAGGTAGAGACCCTGTTTTCAGACCCAGCAGGTTCACAAATGTCACTGACAAAGGCTCACTTCCTGCTGATACACATATGGTTCACCCAGGGAAATCATTTAGAAGACACCACCACTGCACAGCTCTGCGTGCATGTGTATGTGTGTATTAGTGAATATACTCTATGTAATATTATTATCTTTATTATTAAATATAAACCAAATCTGACAGCAGTTACCCCCCCCCCCCTCCCCCCGACATCACCTTCTTTTTCTCTGTTTGCTAGCACAGTATAAACATTTTATAAATGCACCCTTGTAGTTATGACCACATGTAAAGTAAATGTATGAATATTTTTGTCAACTACAGCTCTTCCTTTGGGTACCAACACATGGTGTCTTGGTAATAAAACTATTACAAAAATCTAAAGTGTTGGCAAATCTAAATCATTGAAAAATACCTTAAATTATGAAAAACTGAAAATTTCCTTAAAACCATAATAACACAAGCTTTTTAGTGTGTTGTAAGCCGTTATCATGTTATGTTAAAGCATAAAGTGTTCACGACAATTCAATACTTTCAAATGTTAACATTCAAGAAGTGCAAATATTAGTTTATGCTTCACAGATCAGATGTTTTAAATGCACGTCTTCTTCCATCTATATGTCAGACTATTCTTTGTTTATTCTTTACCTACGTAATACACATGTGACACTAAACAAAGTCATCACTCTTCCCACAGTGGGCTTATTACTTTAATCGCGCTACAAAGCAGAGGACGTCTCTAACTAGGCAGGGAATCTGCTCTTAATTGAACTAGTGTATCACATATTACAAAAAAATCCAAATCCCTTATCAACTTAACTAAATGAAGTCAGATATTTTTTTTATCTGTATATGTTCAGTTCATGAAGCTTTCACTTTAACTGTAAACAAAACTGTAGTGAAACAAAGAGACAAAGTGTTGTTCAGAGTCAGGGAAATAATTTGGAGCATATAACCTTCTTTACGCTCAAGTGTTACTGCTGCAGGTTTCTATTTGCATTTGTGCCTTATTTTATTTTCCAAACAATCTCATACCTTACATATGTTCTATTGAAATCGACAAAGAGACGAACAAAAAAAGAGAAGAATGGAAACAGCATTTCTCAGTAGTGACATTTGGTTTGTTCACTTTCTATTCAACAAAATAATCTGTCCACTTGTCACAAGTTTTTTCATAACCCGATTGCTTGTGTTGTGTTTCCTCTCAGGATGACTACTTCAAAAGCTGGGCACCTGCAAAGTCTCTCGATCAAGGTGAGTTTTGCTCTTTTTGTGTTACTATAAATTTTTGTGTTACTGTAAACTGTATGTGAAACAACGGGTAAGAATAGAAGTTGAGGTCATTTTTTTTAATTAGTAAATGATCCCTGATGCGATACCTTGTATTATGTGATCAAATAATCCAAGTAAGCAAAGTCTAAGAAAAAATAAATACTGGGAATGTCAGAGGTCTTCTTGTAGCACACATACTGTCATATCCAAAAGGAGTTTTCATAGACAGTTCTATTCAGTCAAACCCATGATTCAACAGCTTGTTGCATCATAACTACCTATGAATACCTACCTTTAACCTAATAATCATTTTCTGTATAATTTATTAGTCTCTCTCATTGCTGTAGAGGAATTTTTCATGCATTCTCTTTATTGTTCTGCTTGGGATCACGGTCCTGCTGCATAACGCAGGTAAAACCTACTTAGGTTTACCTCTCAGACCGACAACTTCACATTTGACTCTAGAATACTTGGGTATACAGATGAGTTCATGGTCCACTTAGTGGCTGGAAGGTGTCCAGGTCCTTTGGCAGCAAAACGAGCCCAAATCTTTACCCCTCCACCACCGTGCTTTGTAGCTGGTATGAGGGGTTTGTCCTGATTTGTTGGGTTTGTTTTTGATCAAACGTGGCACGGTGGTCAGACAGCTCCACTTTGGATGAGATGTCTGATGAGCTTTAAAAGAAGTAAAATTACACACTGTGTTCTGTCAACAGCACCCCAATAAAAGGACCCAATATCGGGATACTCAGAGGCTGCGTAAAAGACCTAAATCATAGTCTTTAATTGAAAGTTAGACATTGATTATGAAAAAAAAGAGGAAGCGATGAAGACAACCACAGGCATTTATTAAAAATAAAACGGGAAATAACGCCAAAACCATGACAAAGGTTTGACTGATAAGAAATTTAAAATGAAGGTCATCAACAGGTAGAACTAGCTCAAAACCAGTAAATGTAAAGTTTTATGTAAATGGGGGCGGGGTGGCTCAGTAGGTAGAGTGCTTGCCCCTTGATCAGAAGGTCGATGTTTCGAATCCACCCAACGGCTAACTTGAAGTACCCTTGAGCATGGTACTGTCCCCCGCATACTGCTCCCCGGGTGCAGGATTGGTGGCAACTGCTTTGCTTCACTGAGTGAATGGGTTGACATAAATGCAGAGACTAATTTCCTATGGGATCAATAAAGTATACATTATTATAAAGGGATAATTTACATCACTGAAACTTTACTTTGTGACTTTTGTTTAATGTTCACATTGCATAATGAGAACTTTTGTATTTTAACATTTTCCAATAAAGATGCTAGAAGGACTCTGAGTGAGTTGCACTGTTGAGTGATTTACTGCCAACAACCCAAACATCTCCCTTATGTAACACTCTTATTGTGCAGACAAAAATCCCTTTAGTTTATGTGTACTCATCTTTCTTTTGTCTTTTAAAAGCAAGTCTCCATAATGTGATTTGCAGCATTTTAGCGTGAATGCATCGCAAGTGGCGTCTAATCCTTAAGGTTACAGTAATTGTGCTGTGCGTTGACTGTGTGCATGTGTCTGGCCAAATGTTCTTTTTTTTGCACTGTACGTGCTGCTTATGGACTAGTATAGCAATAATGCCAAGTCCACTTTATCAGTCACAGTCAAGTGTGTAATGCTCTTGGACCCCCAGTAACTCTTGACTAACCTCAGTTATTACAAACACTAACGCACTTTCATTCACACTCACAGTCTTGCTTTACTTACGTATGCAGACACACACACACACATACCAAGGCAGTTTGTGGGGTTAATTGGACGGCAGCTTTTTGAACAGCGCACCAGAAATCTTGCTACCACTGAGCTTGTTCTGTTCTGTGCTGGCTTGGTTTTGCATATGTAGCACAGTAACTGCAACTCTTCAGGGAAAGACTTGCTGAGCAGGTTTATCTGGGCCAGCTCCTCGTGGATACTGAGCCTAATGAGAACAGCCTTGCCTCAGTGCATCAAATTTTGGTGCTACTCTAGTTTCTCAGAGATAAGTAAAAACAAAAGGTAAACAGAGCTTCATTCTCTTAACTAGGGACTCAGTGTGTGCTGCATTATGGATATCATTCTTTGTGCCAAAATCCAGGAGGAGCGAGGCCAGATTTAGGTGCTAAAAGAATTATATATTTGGCAACAAAAAAAGGTACTATAGTGCTATTACATCTGTGTCACATTTCTTTCTATACCTGGAGGCACTGGTTTGATTTAACCTCTCATAGGATTCAATATTGATGTTGTCAGCTGTATATTATTTGTAACATCTTTCACCAAATTAGGCTGGAGACCAAACATAATAAACACAAGAGTGCTTCATTTCTCATTTCATTGGTGCTGACAGAGTGTACCCAAAGAGAAACAACACTTACTGCACTGGCAAACTAAAGACATTCAGCATCTGTGTGGTTATGCATGCACACTCGAGCAAGGTGTTACTGTTTACTTGCTAGCATTTGGCTCCTGGTGATTATAACATGGCTTTTAATTTTTATATGTCCAGCCATTTGTTTAAATTTAACCAACAGGGACCTACTAGAACTAAAAGACACATTTAAAAAAACAAAACAAAAAACCCCAAGGTGTAGTTTTCCTATAATTGCAACAAGAGTCAGTAAAATTCACTGAGTACATCATTTGTCTTTCACCATTTGCTACATTTTGTTTCAAAAGTGCTCCTTGATGAGACCACTAACATTAAACTGTCCACTCCATGCATGTGAGTCATTCTGGTTCGACACAGCAATGTGACATCTGTGCATTTATCTGGAGACTCATTGGGTGCAGCTGAAGCGCAGGTCATATTCATGCCAATTAAATACTGCACGTACTTTTTTTGCCATATCATTTCTCCTGCAGCGCTGCACTTCAGCTGCAACATGACTGCTCCCCTGCTGCGGCGCTCGAAACAGCCTGCCCTTTCTGCACGCCTTCAAATTGCACTCAGCAGTTACTCCCACACAAACAGCACAGCTGGGAGTAATGGATGGCTAAATGATTAGGCACCAAATAAGTATGAGGAATCAATCTAACAATCTGGTCCTCTTTTGGGAACATTTGCTGTTATCACGTGTCTGAATTGCTTCTCCAGTCGGTCCCATTTTTGCCCAGCTGATACTGCAGGCATTTCATTCACATTCAAACCATATCAGAGTATTGGATGTGAATGACTCATCATTTAACCAAAAGTGGCAATTTTAAGTAATTCAGAGACATTTTAGTTTTACTGCAAGTTTTAAATTGAGGAATTAAAGTTGCCTAAACTAAAAGGTAAACAATGAGAATGGGTAAAAATTCTAGGTAAGACGGAGTGAATGTGAGGAACCGCTGCAATAAAAATATGTACAAAATGATTAAATCTTATATAATCTAATGTGTGTGGTCAGATTGCTAATGATACTGAAGTGACATGTGCGACCACAACACTTGATTGGAGGTCAGATCAGGAAAAACAATACCATGCACCTGCAGGTTTCACTTTGACTAATGAATCACAGGTCGTCCTTGGAGACTAATCAGCAGCAGAAAGGTTGATTGGGGGAAAATCCAGTCCCTGATGAATCACTCTGCAATTAATGTTCACCTCTGTAGCATGGGTAGCATGGATGAAATTAGTGTTATCACAAATGGCTTGTTTGTAATACTGAGTGATCAAATCCACGGGTGCTAAATCTATTTTCCAGACATGTCGTGCCTAATGAGTTCCCACAGATGAGTAGTTTTAAGGTAAAATGTTTTTGAATACAAATGATTTCAAAAACATTGAAATCACTTTCTAGAGTGAGGATGGGACTTCATTGTTGATAGATTTTGCATGTAGTTGTGATTTCCTGTAGGCTCTTTGCGTATTTGTTAACAGTAATGTTTTCTATCTTTTGCTTCTGTGCAGCAGTAGTATGATTTTTGTTGTGTTTTTGCTGTTAGTTGTGGCTTTCCTAGTGCTGTACAAGGTTTATCAGGATTAGAGACCTATGTATGCATTATGCACCATGCTCTAAACTCTCAACTCTCATCTGAGGTGTAGTTGCAGGATACAAGACAATGCTCTCCTCCTATCAAAGATCAGCTGTACCAGCCTCACATTGGCAGTTGTGTTTGTTTATTTTTTAGGCAGTTAAAAAAACCTCTGAAACCTAAAATGTCACAATCCTTCCCAGGTCTTACTTGTGCCCAGTTCTGCAGTACTTGTTACCATGGTGACAGTTCATTGATCTGCCTGATTTCTAGTCATGGTTAAACTGTTTTGACTTCTTTACATATATTTTTTAAACTGTGTCCAATTAAGGATACAGTGACACAGACCTAGAGACCAGTGAGTGACTCCCTGACAACCAGAGAAAAATACGTATTCTCCGACTAACTGCCAAGTGGTTGCTGGCAACTGATAGGTGAAATTCTTTGTAAAGCGATATACAGAACTTCACTTAAAACCTGTTGCAATTAGTTTGGTCACTAGCAGGTTGCCGTGGTGACCTATAATTTTCTATAAAATAGAAAACACTTCCCTACACACAGAGCAATACTGAAACATTACAGTTGCACTTTTTCAAGTTTCTGTATTATTTGGAAATTAGTTCATAAGTGATTGCAGACAAGTTGCTGTCTTTTCAGCAAACCACAAAGCAAATGTGCAAGTGACCAAAGCAGTTACAGAGGTTTCAATGTACCTCTTTGCAACTAATTTCAGGAAACAATATCTTTAAATCAAACGCACTTCAAGTCTGTTGTTTGCATGTGTTTACTACCTCACTGGAGGTTCCAACATCCAGTGGAGGTTAAGTTTAAGGCAATTTTACCAAAGCAGCTGAAATCTAATTCACTGCCTTTTCTTTAAACATTACCCTAATTTTTTATCAAAATTGTCCCTTCAATTTTATTTGTTCTCTTTCATATTTTGAAGATAATTTCCTTCTGTCTTCCCTCGTTTTTACTTCACAGCCCTGTGTATCTGGTTATTGTTTCTAAATGGTTTTCTATTATTTCTGACGTATTGAGTTCATCACTTGGAAATTATATAATGATGAACAATGGGTTACTGTTAATCAGCATGCCACAGTGTCGTAAATATGCACAGACACACGCAGTGAAAGCCTGTGAGAGTTCATTGGTTGCTTTATTCGTGCACTTTTAATTCAATTTTTAAGACATTTGGTTACTATTCTTATGCTGTTGTGCGTGTCCCCTTGTAGTCATGACTATTCGTGCTGGTGTTTTATTAGTTTATTTTATCCTTTAAATGAAATCGTTAAAAAGAATAACTCACCAACTGAACGCCCCTCCTGCTTGTTAGTAGTTCATTAATAATTTTGTTTTTACAGATAACATTGGGTTGTTAACAGGTAAAATAAATAATTATGATTAAAAAATTATTAAAATAGTGCTCATAAAAGTAAACGAGAAATGCAAATTTGAATTTGCACAACAAATAATGTTCTTGATCAAAATGCACGTAGCGTGATACTAAAAGTTAGGAATTGAATTTGCAATTAAATGTGTCTTTAAAAAGCAGAATTTGGAAAAATCCCACATAGCAATTAAATGTTTCAACCCTTCAGTCTCCCTCATCCTTGTGCCCAGATAATTTCTTTTGCATGAACTTGTTTCCATGGTGACAGTTCGTTGACCTGCCTGTTTTCTAGTCATGGATGGTTAAAAACTGTTAAAAACTGCCTCTTTACGTGTTGCACTTAATACCAAATTCTACAGCCCTCTGAGGAGGTAGGGCTGTGTGGGTTACACTGGCCTGAGTCCCAGACAGCTCAGCTCATCCTGTAGGTGGATTACATAGACATCTGCTGTACTCACATCAGGGCTTATGTTTCATAGTGTGCCAGAACTGCCCCAAAATGGCCCAGGAACAATCAGGAAGAGGTTATTGAATATGAAACAAGATAAATGTTTTACCACAGAAACCAAAGCTCATGTCATTAAAACTACAAAAATAACTAGCCAAAATATTTTCAGCTCAAGTTTCTCTTTCCAGAGTTTTAACAAAGATTATGTCTAAAAAAATTATATTTTTATTGTTACTAAATTGGTTAATTTGCTTCTTTTGTTAAGAAAACTAGTTTGAATTGATGTTTTATTTTGACAGGTACAAACCCAAAGCATGTATTTGTAATTACTAGCACAGTTAATCGGTTATCAGAAAGGTAAATAGATTCACACTTGTATAATGCTTTTATACACTGTTTGAGCCACTCAGTGTTTTGTCACTACAGGCCTCGTTACACAAGTGCTTTTAACCAAATATTTGCACACACTCACACTGATGAATGCATGTGTGCAAACCTGGGTTCATTATCTTGCCTAAGAATACGTCAACATGCATACTATATGTCGAACCACCAGCCTTCCAATTGATAGGCAACCTGCTCTATCTCCTGAGCCATAGCTGCAGAATATTTGTAGCATCGTTTTCAGAAACTTTAATTTACCCCTGAGAAAACTCCATCTCATAAAGAATGTGAGTTTGGTAAAAAAAAAATAATAATACTTTTTTTTGCACCAACCGTGTCAGTACGGAACGGGAAGTCAGAGACACGCTGGAACACATGCACACACTTTAATTATTGTTTTTACTTTTCAAGCACGACTGCAATGACCTGAAAAAGAGTGACAGCCTACTACAGTGATTAGAATATCAGCCATGTCCTGAAATTTACATTTAATTTTGCAGTTTACAAGGAAGGAGAAATACCATCTGTTAGTCTCAAACATAGATTACATGTTTTCATATTTAGCGTACATTAATTTAGGCATGTGTTTTACTTCTTAAGTAATACCATTGTACTAACCAGTGTCTCAACATTTTCTCGCCTTGTTGTAGCACACTTAACACAGTGTTGCAACTTATTACATATTACTGCCTGGTCTTCAGAATCCATCCAGTTAAACCTGAATCCTATATGTCCTCCAGGGCAGCTTAGACTTCTTCCAAAGTCAGACTGAATTATTATTTATAACTTTCTACATGTGCATTAATTTCAGTCCCATCAGTAATGGTTGGAGAGTTGTGCTTAACAGGCTTTTCAGCCCAAGTAGACAGACAGAGAGATGAGAGGAGAGGAGGAAGAGTCCTTGGCAGCAGATAACGGATGTGCTGTCAGCGAGACCAATGGTAGAAACAGTATTCTGGTTATTTGAATCTGGCTTCTTGCGTATGGGCTTGCCCAACAGATTTGTGAGCTTGTTATTGCAATGCATTATCCAGAGAGAGGAGTCAAAGGGAAGATTACAAATGCCAGACAGGGCCCCATTATCACAGCCAGTCCAGAGGAGCACAGGAGAGTCAAACTGGCACCAAGATACAACCAGAGGATGCAATACAAGCACAGAAAAGAAAAACAATACAATTCAAGTTCTCAATTTTCAGGTGTTTGCTACTTCTGTCTGTTCTTATTAGTTTACATAATGAATTAGTGGTTGCTATGGGGACCGTTTTGGCAGCAGAACCCAAAGTCATTTGTGAAGCACTTGGGTTTGGCAGTACCAGCGGCAAACAAAGCCTTGAAAATCTGGAGCTTCCAAATTGCCAATCGGCCTGATTAGACATGACACTGCGTTTTCCCGGCAGAGTGTTCGTCGTTGTTATATATTTCATCAGCTCTTTCTCCAATTCACTAAGTCTCAGTCTCTCTGAAGATATTCTGTCTGTCACTTCCCATTTCTCATTGGTCCATCTTTAATCTTCTTCTAACTCTGTCACTGCCTCTTAATACGTTCTCATAAACCCGCCTTTGATCTGCGCCTGGAGGAGCTAAAAGAATTAGAAAGAGGGAAACTGATAAGAGACATATAAGACAACAAACAGTCAGCACCTCGGCTCTGTGTATGAAATGGAGTGTGTGCTGGAGCAAGAACAAATATCTCATTTCGGTGTAATGTGCTAAGGGTTTGTTGCTCGCTCACCAGGCGTTCTTTAAACATTGTTTACCGCTCTGATTTTAATGGCTTGTTGGCCACATCATAAAAAATGACTCAATATCCACGACCCTCAGCTCAGCCCTTATCTCGCTCTTTCAGAGGAGTGAGCTCTCGCGGTGTTGAGCCACGGCACATAAAAGGGATTATCAACGAAAAAGCACACATACATGCTACACTGATTTGAGGCATACACAGCAAATTAACCAGTCAAATACGCACACAGTGGAGGTAATCAATGATACCTGGAGCCTGCTGAGATGCAGAGGAAGTAAATACACACAGTCACACCAAGGGTATTGTTAATTTAATGAAGAGACAAAGCCAATCATAACAACAAAGCAATTAAATATCTGTGCAGCAGAGATGGAAAGAAGTGAAGGTATGGGAGGTGCTAAAGTCGTGATTAAGAAAGGGCAAATGTCAGCAGACCACACCGAGTGGAGGGAATTGTTACTGCCCCCCTCCCCACCTGCCACCAAAATCAACAGCAAAATAAAGTGAACTGCAGTATTTGAATGGTGCTGAACAAGCTGTTTTCAAGGACAGATGTGCACAGTAGTAGATCACGCAGACATAGGGTCGACTGAATGCGTGTGTTGGTGTTTTGATTCTGCCCTTCTTGCCCCGTGGCCACTAGAGCCTCTGACGATAATTGTAAATTATAGGATAAATAAACTTCAGAGGATGTGAGCAGACAGTTGTTGCAAGCGATCATAGCAGGAGCCCTCGAGCTAAACGCCAGCACGCAAAAGTGACAGTGGCATCAGCGAGTATCAGGAGGGAAGAAGGCAGGGGAGGATACAAGAGATATATAGACATGAGGCCTACAGAGAGCACTTGAGCGAGAGTGCCTGCAGAGAGGATAACTCAGAGATAAGAAAGTTATCCCATAATGAGGAGAAGAGAAAGTCTGGCAAAAGGGAGAGAAGGGAGGAATAATGAATAGAGGGCATATTGACAAAAGTTGGACTAAGTTTTGCACACACACACACAAACAGCCACACACTCTTTCCTGATCATTATATACACTTCGTGGTCAGTCCCCACTTAAAAGTCTTGCTCGCTAATAAATACAGGAGATGGATGAGTTCGGAGAGTTAATCATTTCTGGGTGTTAATGTCACAGCCTACAGACAGACATGACAAACTCCCTGTACCTCAGTGTTTGGCTGCTCTGCTTCCTCCCTGAGGTAGTGCTGCCACTGGCTTCCTTCCATATGGGATGTTGTAGTGCTGTGAGTGTGTAAGAGCGAGAGTAGTGTAGCAATTACTCTTTTATAATGAGAAGAATTCTGTCACTTTGTCTCTCTGCCAAATTTGGCAATGGATTCTAGAATGTATTTCTGGTGATTAAGAGGTATTATGTGAGGAAATACTTTTGGTCGGGTCGTAAATTGATGAAGCTAAAACACAAAGTGAGGGGGTAAAATATTGGCACACAGTGGTATCTGCCTTCTTTCTGAGGGTTTGATGAGGAAACTGACATGTTTGTCCATTAAGTACAGAACTGGAGATGGAGGGAATTACGTTATAGTGGGGAAAATAATTATTTGATCCCCTTCTGAATTAATATGTTTTGTCACTTACAAAGAAACAAAGTTTCTCTGATTTTGTGGTAGTTTAATTTGAATGAAGAGAGACAGAATATGGGTTTTCCAGCATGACAGTGACCCAAAGCATACCGCCAAGGCAACAAAGAAGTGGCTAAAGAATATGTCAACTATTACTTTAACCATTCTCTAATGAATTTGTCTTAATTTTATGATTTTTTCATTCAGAGCGAGTGGCTGAGCCTGGCCGATATGGAGATCCAAGAACCAAAGCCCACTCCAGCTCAGCCAAAAAGACAGTACAGGATGGTGAGTTGGTTTTGTTTGTTTGTTTGTTTGTTATGTGTTTCTTTAATCTATGTTTATATATGTTTTCTATTGCTCCAGGTACTCTGAGATACTTGAACTTGGTTCATACTATAACAATCCTTGTAGAGTTTCTTTGCCTATTCAGATTAACCTGCTGTGTGTGTGTTATTAGGTCAGAATGATGTCACTTGTCATATCGCTATACAGACTGATCACAGATTATCAGGTGTTCTGTGGACAGGCACTGATTTAGACAGTAGACCGTGGCATTACTTTACATTGAGCTTAAACTGGTCTGATGCGTCTGATGAAGTTTGTGAATAATGCAGAAGTGTTTAATTAATTTAGTTCACCAGCCCAGTTCAGGTCGATTACAGAGATGTCATGGTGGTAAATAAAAGATAAACAAGGCTAATTGCTTCATCTGAACTAGATGGATCACTGCATATTCACACAGAATGATCAAGCCTAGCCTCTTTCCTAACATATAGTAATTTTAAGGGTTGTCTTCAGTACTAACATGCAGTCAGGGCTTTAATATATTGGATGCAATTTTTTGCAGTTTTGCCTCTGTACACCACCACAGTATATTGTGAATAAAATAATCAATAACATGTGATTATAGCCATTTTTATGCATTCGCCCCCCCATTTTCAGACAAATAATTTTAAATGTGAAGATTGTTTTTCACATTTTGATGAAAATTCCTTGCAGTTAATTACTGCCTTTCACTCAATGAGTGGGTTTCGGTGAGCGTCACTAAATGTAAAAACA
Source organism: Pelvicachromis taeniatus (assembly GCA_015108175.1). Classification (NCBI taxonomy): domain Eukaryota; kingdom Metazoa; phylum Chordata; class Actinopteri; order Cichliformes; family Cichlidae; genus Pelvicachromis; species Pelvicachromis taeniatus. Next base: position 26,391 of record VURO01020656.1, read on the forward strand.
ACTTCTAAGTAGCTTTTTAAAACTATAGTAATTAATGTCTTTACCATATACTTAGAGAGAGACCAGCATTGTGAAAAACACAAGGTCAGTTTGTTTCATAATATAAGCGCTCCTATGTCCACTCACCAGAAGGTATTGACAAGGCATAACCACGAAACTCACAGAATCATTTCAAGAGCATGCACCAGGGGAGCAAGTTGTAATGACCACCCCTTGAGAGTGCTTGTTATGCTGTGTGGAAGATTTGTTGTGCTACCAAAGATGCACAGTGCACCTTAAATGACAGAGTTGCAAAGCAGAAAGGTAAACATGGAACAAATCTGTGAATCCAAATGCGAACTGAAATGCATCCTGTCAGCGACTACGTGTTTTGTTCTGTTTGTTATCCAGTTACACATATTTTATCTGTAATTCAGTGCAAAATAAATAACACAGTAACACATAGTAATCCGCACTTTCTACAAGAAAAGACCTGTGATGTTGCGAAAGCCTGTGCAGATGCATCTGGACGTCTGGTTATTTTTAGTTATTTACAGGTTCGCTTGTGTTTGATGTCATCTTGATGATGAAAGCAGTGTCACTGTATAACAATGCAGTACTGCATATCCTAAAACGTGCTTTTGACAGAGTAAAAAGTGGTTTTACTGGTGCTTTCCCTGTATAGACTAGTGGGAATATAAACTTCACGGATTTCCCCTTTAAATGGAGCAAAATCATTACGTGATGTTTACGCACTTTATGAAAAGTTGATATAAAGGACACGTTATTTGTGTTAACTGCTGTTTGCGTAATTTTTTCTAGGAACAATAATAAGATGGTGAGATTAATTACTAATAACAGGAGAGGAGACGAGATAAAAGCAGGGGAAAAACTGGGCTATATCTGTGTGAGATTATTCATGCTTGCACACACACGCGCACAAACACACACTTCAGCTTCAGATTAATGAATGCCACAGTCTAGGACAGTGCAGAAACATTTAATTATCCCTGACACTGAAGGGTGAGGTAAGAGGTCAGATCTGTCCTCTGTGCATGTGTGCATGTTTGTGTACGCACGTATTTGTGCGTGCGTGCGTGCGTGCGTGCGTGCGTGTGTAGAAAAAAAGGACGAGATCACAGTGTGTCAATGAGCCAAAAATCACACTGTAAGTCAAGCCTGTGGTCTTTCATTGTGACCTCTCCTGAAATTGACTAAAGGTCAAGCTGACACAAGCTACTTGTCTGGCAGCAACACATGGCCAGTTAAGTGCCTTAGGGATCTTTTTAAAGCAGAAGAAAGGAGACCACTTGACATTGTACAAGCATTAAAAAAAGGTTTTTCCTTTTTTTAAAAAGAATTCTAGAGTGAATAAAATGAAAAACTTCCCCTCCTGAATAGCTCCTTGCCATTCAAGCATCTGGGGCCCACAGGTGTAATGTCTATAATCATTCTTTTTTTTCTTTTATTTTTTGCATTGCTTTGAAGAAAAGGAAAAAGGAAATTACAGGCTTCATTTTACAAGACCGTGTAATGATGCAGGGCTTCAAAATAAATGCAAATGCTTGTTCATCACAGGTTTCATACTAAAATATTTTTAAAAACTAAATACATTAAAATAAATTTTGTGGCTCAATTGGAAAAGAAAACTTGTTACAAACACATGATGGTCCCCAGATGATGAATCCCCGACTGCTGTGCCCGAGAAATTTGTACTTCCTTGAGGTTCACATTTGTGATTTTGAGGAAAATGGCTTTACTTTGGATTCAATGGACATATTTATAATTCACAGGTCCTGCAGATTACATTAAGTTATCAATATATGGAATGAAATTTGAATATATATAATGAAACTTGAATAAATGCTCAATAACTTTAATGGCTGTTATCAGCAGCTAGCTTCAGCTGACGTCCTGTTTTTATTTTCTCAGCGGGGATGCAACATGACGCCCCAGTTTCTACATCGAGCATTGTTTGAACACTTTAAAAGTGTGTCCCTGTTCCAAACTAGACAATTTCATGCATATTCTATGTTATTTTTGCTCTGTTCTTCACACCAACATTAAAAACTATAAACATGCTTCGAGCAAGACAGGCTAGGTAGCTTTGGCATTAACTTTGTTTCATGCGTGACTATTAACAACTTCCACCAGAAATTAATGTCCTCTAGTAGGCATGTTGTCCTTAAAAGCATCTTTGTGCCTTTTCTTTGAAGCTGCCTTCAAAGACTCTTTGATTATTTTCTTTCATAGTGTCCTTTTAGAATTGTTTTGCTGGCAGCAACAGCTTCACAAAGCATCCTCTTTCAGTGATTTTCACAATAAAGTGTGCGTATGTGTGTGTGTGTATATAATGGTTGTTTGGCAGTGATGAATATTCAGCTTGTAAGTGATAGTCAATAGCCTCTGTCTCCAGATATTTTTCTTTTGTAAGCCAATGTGGTCTCATCTCTGACATTCAAACTGTAACAGCCTGTTTATCTTTTCCATTCCTCAGTTACATCCACAATAATATGATTTGCCCATGTTTTCAATAATTAATTTTCTGGATGGTGACTCTGCTTTTTCCCTATGCTGTCCCTGAGGCTCTCTGTGCTTGCTTTCATCCCTCTATCACTCCTCTCTGACATCCTTTGCTCTGGAACCTCTTTCAGGCCAAATAGTAAGATCCCGAGGAATGTTCACAAAGCATAGCGGGAAGATTTTAATCTCCTATTGATATGTTTGTCTTTTAGTTTTGTCTATCTCCCGCTCTGTCTCCCTGTCTTGTTTTTATTTCTATTCCTCTGAGGCAAAGAGCAGAAACACCTTTTTAATTAGTGTATCAAAGCTTAAAAGTGGTGCTCATATTTCTAATAGGAGCTGTGAATTTGTCCCTTGGGAATGATTTTTGGAGCTCTTGTTTATTTAATTTAAAGCTTATTTAGGGGGGAAAAAAGTGGTTAACACATTTGCCTAACAAGCCAAAGATCCCTGTTTTGACCCTGGGTGGAAACACATTACTTGGGGAGTTGCATGAGGAAGGGGCATCTGATGTAAATATCTGCCATATCAAATATGCAGAGCTACCTGCTGTGACCTCTAGTGAATAAAGGAGCAGCCAAAAGTAGCTTTTTATCTGAGGAGCATGAACAATGGCGAGCAATTGAGAACAGAATGGATAAAGGAATATACACATCCATACAGGTTACTAAAAATCTCTGGCTGACCCATGTAAGGCTCAACAGCAATTAAACTGAGGTCACGCTCTGTTCTCTGACAGGGCTTGCTGGGATTGTGGCCTCTACTATTGGACTCTATCTTTATTACCCAATCACTGCACTTTACCCTGGCATTCATCCAGTATTAGAGGACACAAGAGGAGTGTTTTATCTTCAACCACTTCTTTTCTAAGAAGTTTTACCTGCCTCTTAAGGAACATTAAAGTTTAAAAAAGGGGAACAAAAAGTCTGGCGAAGACAAAAAAGTGAAAGATGTAGGGTCATTTACTGTCAGCTATAATTGTGATAAAATTTTACAGCCACAAGTACAATGTGCTTTTCTGCCAGGAAGGGTTGCAGCAATTAAATAGCTAAAATTTATGTATGGGATTGGATCTCCTGGAAAATGAGGAGACTGAGGACATTAAGTTTCATTTTTAAATGATGACTATAACAATGCCATCACTTCACTACAGTTGCCAGTTTTATTCTCCTGAAAAACAAAAGCAGGGAGTTTAAAATCACTGAAAGCTCCTCCTGTATCCCACTGGGCACATTCTTCTAAAACAGGGATGTCAAACTTTTGATTTGTGGACCACCAGAAGGTTCAATGTGGACAACTGGAATGCTTTGCAAAGTGTGAAAATTGCAGAAAAGGAGGGAATCATTTAGAGCAATTATGGCTCAGAAGGTAAAGCATGTTGTCCACTAATCAGAGGATTGGTCAAAGTGTCTTTAAGAAAGGTACAGGTTCCTAAAAGTATGTCCACTAAAAGGGTTTGTGCTGAGAAGAGCCCTGTATGTATAGTAATAACTGCTTTGTGAATGTGTAAATGTGGCTTTTTGGTGAATAAAGGTAAAAGAGAACTCTAAAAAGGCATCTTTTTACCAGTTTTTTAACTTTCCTCTGTGTTTTAAAAATGCATAAAGTCACGAGTTTGGTTTTCCCAACTATTTCATCTGAGACCGAGATGTCTGAATTATTAGCAGCATTCAGGTAATATTACAGCCTTCTTACTGAAAGAGACATCACCCATGGCTTGCCATACAACACCGAAGTCCTGTGGTTGAGCCAAGAAACAGTGCCAAGCATTTCTTTGAGTTACATCAGCAGAGAGTATCACAGTGGACTGAATGACTGCGGAAAAACTGACACTTATTGTTATAATCGGACACCTTTCTTGGGATATCAGGAAAGGTTAATTATAAGCACATAAATCATTAAAGGCAAATGTTTTTCAGAATTCAGTATTTGTATTAGTTTCTTCTGCTGTGGCTTTACTCTTACTGATCTAAACAAATAATACTATATTACAGTTAATGATTATGCATCTAATCTATAGTTATTTGAAATAGTGGCTTATGGCACTAGAACTTAATAAATATGACAGATACGTACAAGACCCACTGTTATGGATATACATAGACTAACACGCACATGTATAAAAAAATATAATATACCGCATCTTTAAAAGCTTGCCATATAAGCACAAAGTGAATCACTACAGTCATAATTCAATTCTTTTGTCAGTTATATAAGAGTAGAAAGATGGTATTTGAGATATACTGCAACAATATATAACATAGTGAACAGAGTGATGGAAGTATTGGGTTTTTATTATTATGGCTCCTGAAAATTAATGCGAGGCATTTATTAAAACTAGCGTGCATAAAAGACGTGCCGCTTAGACAAAACATTAACACAATGATTTATGTGTATGCTGAGAGCTTATTAATCTCTCGCAGATAGACATATATGGGTATTATTTATACATGAGCTTAAAGAGGTTGACTTTGATCTTCATGTTCGCTCAGTTGAGCTTATCTTTCCTACTAAGATGCAGCACAACATTTGATTTCAGCAGGGAATGTGTTCTCTTTTATGTGTTTGCTGTGCTCTCTGAGCGTGAGCTACCAACCAGGGAGTATATTGATCCCCACTACACTATATAAAAGCAGATCTGACCAGATGGGAGTGGGGTTGATGTTGGGTTTGCAGTGTTCAAAGCGCTACAATAGCCATCCATTGTTTATGTATGTGTTGGCCAAGAGATTCTCAAAGGCAGATTATAAAAGTCATAGAGTTTGTCCATCGAGGAAGCTCAACTTTACCATTATTGTACGCCGAATTTGCCCCAGAAAAATTTGTCACAGTGTATACATTCAAATTCAACGCATTTAGAAGTGTAAATATGGCGAAATACAACGCCACAAACACCACAAACTAGTGTTTATATACAACCAAATGTTTGAAAATGACAGAAAAATAAATAAATATGCCCATCTTGAATTCAAATGGAGGACATTTGTTAATGATCTGCAGGCATCTTGTGCCTTCTTCACCCTCAGCTACATCTCTGCCAGCTCTTCCATCTGTCTCGCCCCAACAGACTGGTAACCCTTCACCCAAGGATCATCAGTCATCTCTACATATGGCCAAGGACAATGGCTAAACAAATTAGTAGTGGTGTCTGTGAGTAAGACTGCCGCCCTTATGCAGAACCTGTTTGCGTAACACATGATTTGCTCCATATTTTTCTCCTTTATGAGCTCTCAGTTGTAAAGCAAAGCATGGTTTATCCACCGCGCTGTGTCATTTATGAATCATATTTGCTTAACGCTCACAGAAGAGGACTGGATTTTTTGCACTTTCTAATTCTTTATGATTGGAAAAAAATCATAGCAACAGACAGTGTGTTTATTTACAAAAATGTGGTAAAATTACTTTAACCAAGTGCAATATGATTGTTACTTGTGCATTTCAAAGTCATACTTGAGAAAAGCAGAGGAGAGAAAAGTGAAGGAGCGGTGGCAAATGTGCTGCAGTGCTCCTGCATTACAATTGATTGGCTGGTTTAACCACCAGTGCTGCTCACTCAGGCTTTAAATAGGTGGATAAAACTCTCTGTCACCCAGCACTCTTTTATTCGCTTCTTCTCTTCTCTTCCTTCTCTCCCTCCTCTTTATCCTGTCATCTTCCCATCTCTTTTGCTATCTTTTTTTCTTTCCTTTCCTTAAACTTTGATCCTTGTCTTGCCTCCTCTTTCCTCCACCTTCTCCTACTTTCTCCACCCTTTTCTTTGTCTTCCTTTGTTTTTTCTTGTCTTGGTTTCACTTCATTTTTTATCTACTATAATTCTTCACCTGTATCTATCAAAAATACATGCAAGCGCCAGCTGAACACAATATTTCATTTGGACTATCATTTTCTCTATAAAGTGACTTTTTAGTGCTTACTACAGAAAACTTACATAAGATGGGATGCTGTGTGACTGGGAGTATTTAGGTGAATAAACTCTCTCCCTCCCTTATTTGTATGTGTGTGTGTGTGTGTGTGTGTGTGTGTGTGTGTGTACGTTTGTGTCTGTTTTCCAATTTATCTAAGAGTGGAGGTTGCCCAATGATCCCAAATTGTCCTCCAATCCTCTGTTAACCAGGTACCTATCCACCCCCTCTTTCCTCCATCCTTCCTCTGTCACTTTCTCCTCATTTCCTTCATCTCTCATTTCCTTGCGGTGGTAATGCCATCTTTCAGCTAAGTGAAATAAGATGGGTTTCTTCCAGCGCTGATAGATGGAGGTGAGGACAGGCCCCCAAATCAGCAGGCAAAAAAGCACATTGCACAACAGACAGCTATCAGGAGGGAGGTTGACCTTCCATCTCTCTGCATTCTGGAGATTACGAGAGGCCACGCAGGCTTATAAATGTATTTTTGCATCTGTGTATGCGTTTCACGCATTGTAAGGAGGTAAAAAAAAACAAATTTAAAAAGCGTGCTGCTCATTTATGACAGATGTCTACAGGGTACTATGAATCTCTTTCCTTGAGACTATCTAAGCTTCACCATCTTTAGTGTTTGGTTTGTACATTTTCCTCTGAGATAAAGAAAGCTCTTTCATAATATCTGACAGCTCCAGATATTCACAGCAGCACATGTTTGCAGTTTATATACATAGCTGTTTTATATATTTTCCCTGAAGATTGTTGAGATTGCAGCACCGTGTTCGGACTTCTGGACAATTTAATGATGATAAAGTATAATGCGAACTGTAACGCGGCGTGTGATCAGGTCAGAAACTACTTGATGTTGGCATCAGACACCAGCTGTGGCTCAAACACAACCCATTAGTTTCCTAATGGAGACAAGGCCACTCTTGTTTTATGATGTTAGCAGCCACATGGTAATGACTTGTACATAATGCAGGGCTTTGATCTATACACTTTGTACTCACTCGTAATTAACTTAGGATTTGAAATCATTTTTTGTCCACTCACTGTGGGGACAGCATGCGGTCTTTGTATGTGGTTTAAAAGCGCACTTCGTCTTTGATCTCATTTTATTAGCTTTGTCTTGTCACTTGGGTTTGTCCATTTTAAGGGCTTTCATCTTTCTTTTATACATATCTGGTACAGACTGTATAATTGACAGTATTACTATGACCACTAGTCCAGAGTGCACTGGCTGATGTTGGCCTGCCTCTCTCACTCCATTTGTGCTAAAAGCTCTTGTCTTTTTCTTTTACTCCCACTGTCGCTTTCACCTCACACGGCTCCTATGTTTTGTTTTTTTCCCCGTTTCCTCAGTCTGTCAAATGAAAGCGGGTTTGTGCTGTTAGCCTAGTGTGAAATGACACAATGCTCAGAGTCAATGAGCTGCTTTGATCTTTTGTCATCTTGGACACCAGCCAGCTGTGCCTGGCTGCCACAGCAATAATGTCAGACTGGAGATTGATTTGGAGGAAGATGGGGTTGACGCTCGGAGAGAATAGTCCTCATTAAGCAGCTCACAACGCAGAAAACTGAACGTTTACTTCATACCTTTTACCGTTCTTCTCCTCTGTCGTTTTCTCCAACTCATTATTTTTCTGCCTGCTTCAGTTAGTAGAACATAAGAGCCCACCAACTGTAAAACCAAAAGAGGAGGTTGATGTTTTGCTGCATCAGTTTTCAACTCCAGCACTGCATTGTGCTGATGCTCCTGTTCTACGTGTTTGTGATAACTTATTTTTTGCAGCTCAGAGATGAAGTTTGTTTCTGCTTTTTCATTTTTAGGACCAGATGCCACCAAGGATCCATGCCTGAAGGTTCGCTGTCCTCCTCACAAGATCTGTGTCAGTCATGACTACCAGACGGCGATTTGCACCAATCACAAGCAGCCAGGTCACAGGTAAGAGTCAGTTACAGTGCTTTGGTACAGCCATCTTTATTCTTCAGCACAGTAATTGTTGGAAACAGTTGTTCAGGCTTCTTGAAGGACATTCAAAGCTCTTCTTTGGATGTTGCCCACCTTATGTTCTGTTCTCCCCACACTGCTTCAATAATGTTGAGGTCTGGGCTCAGGGGAGCCCAATCCATGATTACATTGTGTGTAAGTATAAGGTAGACTTTTTGCTACATTAATAGTGTGTTTGAACTCATTGTCATGCTGAAAAATTAACCAGTTCCAATTACTTTACTTTAAAAATAGTTTTTTGCTAAGTTGCCTGTTATGTGTAGAGACAACGATGGTTTGTTCTTTGTGTTAGGTGTCTTTTTAATGCGTGAACGCTTTGTTAGGTGGTTTAACAAACACAGAAACAGATACAAGGACTGGACTGAAAATTAGTGAAAAAGTAGCCAGTGTCTAAGAAATGCTTTGAAAGACCTTCAGAAAGGTGAAGACCACTTTAAAAATGATAAGAAAGTCTGGCTCCTTGGAATCAAAGCATGAAGAATGAGAGATTTGTTATCATTTTAATCTTCACTTTGTTTTTATTTTTTTGTTTCTTTGTCTTTAACAATAGCCAGCATCTAAATTGCACCTAAGAAGGATGTAAAGCTAAAAGAAATCGAGAAAAATACCGGCGTGAGCTTGTACCTTTAGATGAAAGGGACACACTATGACAATGTGAATCTCCAACATACTCTGTTGCCGTCTTTACAACACATCAGAGACAGGTTTGTGAGTATTAATATGATAATGCAAGAATAATTGTGTTTTTGTGTCTCCGTCATCTACAAAAGAGCAAGAGCGGGAGTTTGGGTTAACACTTTTCTCACTCTTTAAATCAGATTCTTATTATTTAGCAAGAGTGAAAAATTAGAACTTATTATATCTTTTAAAGTGCTATGCCTAGTTCAACTTCAATATCCTAACTACCTGCAAGGCAGTTTCAACAAATGACATCAGGCAAAAGTAAATAAGTATCGTTTGTGTTTCGTGTGTTAGCACTGTGTAATAACTCAGCGTGCGTCGATGACAGACATTCGCTTACATATCCCCAACACCAATTAATTTTAATCACACTATCTGTTTGCTCTGTCACCACCCAATTTGTTTGTGTTTTCAACCATTGCCAATTTTAAGGGTTTTCAATTTTTCAGTTCAAGAAGCATTTCTTCAAGAAGACATCAGAATATTTCTCTGTCTCTGTCTTGGGTTTAATTGATTTCCTCAAGTCATTAGTTCCTAAGAATCTTGACTATAATCCTTTCTTTACCTCCTTTTGTAATACATTAATTACAAGTGCTATTTTCTCTCTGATGTGACAAATTATGCACCTGAACTGTGAATTTCCCAAGTATTATCATTCACCCAAGCTTTTGACAATGATATGTATATTATTTTGAATCTACTTAAGTTAAACTAGTTGCACTAATTAGCATAAAACCGATTCAGTGTCCTTCCAGAGGCCAAATCCAAACTTTGTGGATCTCCAGATATTTGCAAACAGATATTGTGTAATAATTTACACAGTGACAAAGTCTGTCCTGTTTATCTAGATTTTACTCACTGCTTCCCTGTAAACATCACACAAAAATCCTTATGCAGATTAATTTCCTTTTCTAAACAGCTGTCAACACAAAAATCCCAAGCACTGTTTCGTCTTCCTCTCCAAACTGAAAGATTTTAGTATAGAACTGACTTTTCTTATTGGGTGATAATATTTAGCTGCAGGCTTGAAAGTCTACATTAGCAACCAAGCTGTAATTCAAAAACCATTATGGAGGCTCGGTTATAATTTTTCGCCCCCTCCATCCTGCTGTGACGGGGTTGTACTTATGTCAAATCAGAAACTTTACAGACTACAGTATCTTGGAAACTCTCAGCGGGTAGCTGAAATACATTGTTAGATGAGGGAGATAAAGATCACTTTCTTTTGTCTGTTTGAGCTGGAAATATCGCTACTGTCTTGTCTTCTAATAAAATGATTGGGAGATAGATGAGGGGAAGCGCTGGCCTTTGTAATGAACTTTTGTCTTAATTTAGCTGATGGTATGGGTTATTTTTCAGTGCTGTGTGCATGCCTGCTGCGCTTTAGCAGCATTAGCTGGTGCTCAGTTTGTTGCACTGTTAACGTGATTTTATAATGCAATAGACTTAAATGAACATTACTGGGAAAAAGTCTTGAACGACCCCTCATTTTGATATATTTTGCTTTGGAGGACCCAGACTGTAATCAGGAGCAATAGTTATCTGGGCTCTCTGTAGGTCTTTCTACACACCTAACTCAAGAATGAACCAGTGTTGTGTTATCACAGATAGCTTAGCAGAGAACCAGTTAAACGCTACAGTTTGATAGGTATGAAATACTACTTTTTTTTTAGTTTAGAAAACTGGATGAGTAGAGAGCAAAAGAAGAAGTAACAGGCCTGAAAAAAGCAGATGAACAGTATAGGTCCTTAAGAAACAGTAAAAAAAAATCCAGCAAAGACCTGACACAGGACCTAAGAGATGAATATGGCCTTCAGTCGATTCATCTACTGTTCGCTGAAGCCTCATCAGAAGTGATCTCAGTGGAAGGATAGCTGTCAAGAAGATATTCAAGGAAGGAAAAAGGGGAGAAAAGGGTGAGGTATGCCAGATTACACAAGAAGTGGAGTGAAAATCAGTGGTAACAGGTCTTACGTGGTGATGACTCCAAATTTGACATTTTTAGCTCAGATTCTTGTCGATATGTACGGAGGAGGTCAGGAAAGAGATTCCACAGTGAGCATCTACAGCCATCTGTAAAACACGATGGAGACTCTGTGGAGGTGAAGACTATTTACAAACTCAGAAATATGAAAAAAGGCTTTTCTCACAGAGGTCAGGCTTTGTTCAAGAATAAATTTGGTCATACCAAATATTGATTTTCAACCTTGTTAGAATTGTACAAACTCTGTTTTTTGTCTTATATACTGTATTTGTCATGGTTCGGCTGTGTGGCAGGCAGGATGTAGGACCCAAACTCAGAACTCACAACACAGGAAGTTCACTGAAAACAGCAGCTTTATTGCTGGGAAATCCACCATAACATAAACTCACAAAAAACAAACAAAGACCCTGAACATAGGAACTGTGTACTAAGGACTGAAACACTGGAAAACTAGAACCTATGCTGGACCACAAGAAAACAAACCGTTAAATGTTGAAATATTGGATAAATACTTCAGTGTTTAAGGACATTTTCCAATCATTTTTTATATTTAGTATTTTTCTTGTAATGCGTGTTTGTATATTTGATTAAGGAGTTTAATTCGCTTAATGAACAAGTCTCAGGACTGGATCATTTAGCCAATAATTGTTTTTTGCTGTGTGAGCTGTAAAATATTGTAGTTTACGTAACTGTACATGAAACTGCTGACCAGAAAAATTATGTCAGTTAATATTCCAGTGGAAACGTTTTTTTTGGTTTGGTTTTTGAAATTGATTTTTTTACTATTTTTATGTTGTTGAATATTTTATACATGTCAGATAATCACTTGGTCAGAGGTGTTCTCCAAATTGAGACAAATTACAGAAACTTACAGAATTTTCAAGGGTCTCTTCAGCTTTATTATCTGCTTGATAGATCAGGAGGCAGCTGGGTGTTCAATGAGAGCACTTAGACAGAAATTGCTGCAAGATTTGGATCAAACGTAATCATACTGCTTATTGAAAGGGACTTCTCAGAACAATGAAAATCTGCTTCTTCTGACTCTGACAAAAAAAAAAAAGAATTATAATCATTACAATAATTTTCCTCTGCACATAAATGTTGTTATGCAATTTACTGTATGTACTACTAAAAGTTTGGCTTCTGCCTCTGTGTAATCTTATACTTTGTATGTCAAAAGTCAAACCTATAACTGTCTAAAACATTATTTTAATGTTTTTTCTTTTCACCAGTGTGAAACCCAGGAAAGGCAGTGTAGGCCACAAGCATAGGCTTGAAGCTGGTGCTCATGGGAAATGCAGGCTCTGCTCAGCCCTCCAGTCGACTCCTGTTTGCGGTTCTGATGGGCACACTTACTCCTCTGAGGTGAGACATAACTCTGCTAATATCATTGCAATATGAGCATCAATAGTTTTGATGCTCATAGTCAATGTGCTCATGATGAAGAATGAAATTCTTCGTCAAATTCATCAGTCGTCACCTTTTCTTCCTACCCAGATGCCTCCACTGCATTGATTTAATTTGAGCTGCAGGACCCCTGTAGTCTATTGGGCAAATTGCTCAGCGCATCACATTCCCTGTGAAGTCACTGGGCATTTTGGAAAAACTGTTCACCTATTGTCCCATGCCATTCTTTCTAGCCTACCTGTAAGCTCCTCCTGAGCTACATAAAATTGCACTTAGCCACAAACTCACCATGTAATTAGAAAAGACGTTTCACAGTTTAACCTTTGTGATAAGTCAAGAAGAAAGTGAACAGAAGAAGTTAGGGCAGGGGGAGGTGAAGATCGATATCCAGGGGCAGAAAATGCCGTAAAGAAGTGAGGCTCCGTCCTTGGTATAACACGCTGTAGATTCTTATTGACGTCCATGTTCATCTTAACTTCTTGTCCTTGTATTCAACCCTTTGGTTGTCAGGGGTGAAACACAGTCCAATACACAGAAACCGTAAAACATAATAGACAGCATAAGACCTCACTGTAGTGTCTTACACAGCTAATTCAAAGTCTTAAAGACAATTATTGGCAAAATGCAGCAATCTGGAAGCTGAAGACATTTTTGTCACTTTCGCTGCAATATATTCCAACATTTCAGTTAGGGACTTACCTTAACAGCACAATTTTGTCTGATGAGACATAATCAATAAAAGTAGAGCAGTATGTGTTTTTGTGTGCTGGAAAATTTGTTGGACAGCCCAACATGAAGCATGTTAATCTCCTCAGCTCCTTTGGAAGAATTCACTTCAAGACATAGTCTGATCCCAATTGAAATGTAATAATACAATATTCTGTTTGTGAATGCTGTCTAAAAGGTAGAAGTGTTTTTCTGATATCGTTTCTGAAAAACAGTTGCTGGGTGATGTGTTCTCATTAGCTAATTAATATTACTATTAATATTCACTTATCATTGAATTTATGACACTAACAAACCTCCACACTAAGTGTCGGAGAAAGGGAACATACACATACAGTATACTGCGATCATTACAGTATGATACATTATGGTTTAACACACCAGTCTAATGTGACATGCTGTTCTATACAATAACATTCTACTGGCTGCTCAATTAAATTGTCAAATGTACAAATATATACGATTGTGGGATTTGGATAGTTATTGTATAAGTTATATAGATGCTGGCACTCAGGGTGCCCTAGGCAATATCAATGCAAAGTTTATTATTTTTTAGCTTTGTTGAGCCATGCACCTACCCAGACCTCCTTACTGCAGCAGTCAAATCCACAGCTGCACCTCCAACCAATCAGTATGCCACAAACTGCGATTATCAAGGTCCGCGCCCTGACCCGCAGAAGTTGGGACGTAGGCCTCGCTAATGACCTACCTGCCCATGAGCTGGGACTGAGCTGAGGAGGAGATGTGTTAAAGGCGAAACAAGAGGAAGAACAAAAAGCCAGGGGAGGCCTAGGAAATCCCTCTGCTCTCTGTGGTAATTTAGTTGGAGGGGTTCAGTTAGCTGCTGGAGTGATGGGTCCCTGTGGCCCAACTTAAACTCTGCTCACCAGTGAGCTGCTGGTCTCAAGCTTATTCATGTTTTATTATTACATTACATGCCTCCCTCATCATAACCACACACACTCTCTCACACACACTCAATATCCTATTAAGAGGACAGTGCTCTTATCTCCTGAGAGGCTTCGGCCCACTAAGTTAAATCCATTACTTACTTCCTCTTAAATCATCCTTTCTCCTCTCCTCTCCTCTCCCCTTGGCTCCTCTCCTCACCTCACCTCTATTTTTACTTGACCAAGTCAGGTGTTAAAATACTGTTTCATCAAAACCACATTAACCCCAGGAGAGAGACAAACATAAAGATTCATGGTGCCTCGCTCTCTCTGACAGTGACTGGGGGAGGACATCCATTTCCCCGACCCTCCATCCCCACCCGCCTCTCTCCCTTTCTCTTTCTCCCTCTCCGATCCCCAGACAGCTAATTCAATATGTTGAAAACAGGACAGAGCACTGTTCCTTTGTCAACAAATTTCATTAAGCAACATTAGCGGCGCTATCAAAGAGGTGACAGGGAGGAAATGATGGATTTGAATTAGAACGTGGGGAATGAAAGTGCTGGAAGGATAAGGCTAAGCCTGTGTAAGGCGTGATATGTGTATAGATGTTTATGCACCGTCATGGTCCCACTCTGACAAATCCTGTCGTCATCATCTCGCAAACAGAATTTACATATCTCATTTCAGTTTTCATTATTCCTCTTGGAAGGGTCTGGTAATTGGATTTTTTTTTCCTCCAACTAGTCCAAACAATTTCTTACCCCTCACTTACCTGAAATGAGATTTATGCTGTTAAATTACATTCAGAAGTAGTCCATCTTGCTTTTTGTGTTGCATTAGGTTTGTACTAGAGTGAATAATAGAATGTCAACTGGAATCTCAGTTTCTAATGGTGCGTCTACATGATCCCCTAACGGACATATCTATTCATCAAGGATTAATGACCAATCCTGTATCAGCAAATCTTTTCCATAATCAGCTCAAATAAGAAATATTCAGGTTTTTGTTTTGTTGTAATTACATATATAGAATAATAAGCCAGCATGGTTTAAACATACCTGCTGAAGACAACCTTCATTATTTGTTTTCACCTCAGGTAGCATCCAGTTCCCACATAATGCAGCTCAATGCAAATTCTACAGTAAACACTCACTTCCTGATGTTTGCCAAATCTTCCAGTTCACACTTCTTTGCATGGTTTGCAGAAAAACGTTTTTGCTGATAGTTACCATGTCTCAGTTCAGTCAGGTCAAAGGTGTAGATTCAGGGCAATATTTTGGACTGGAAGTGCTAGTGAGGTCAAAATGTCGCCTCCTTACTTCAGTAAATCATGGGGATCTTTAATACACCCATACGCTCTGTTCTTTTTCTTTTTTATTTCTTTCCTGCAAACTTGTGATTTCATCAATGACAGCTTGTTTTCTTACACTCTACATATCGCCTCCAAGGCCACAGGCGACATTATGCAACAGGCAGATTAATTTATTTAATTTATATATAATATCTCAAATGAAAGAAAAAATGTTTGAAGGATTTTGTATTGCTCGTGTTGGGAATAAAGTTGAAATTTCAAGAATAAAGTTGAGAATAAAGTAAAAATGTTGAGCATAAGGTCAAGTCCATTGCCAGCTATTTCACTTTGCAAAATTAACTATTCTGGGGTTTTTTTATTCTGCACCATTTCTTCAAAGCCCTTATACTTATCATCACACTGTGTAACAAATTTATCCGTACAATCCCATTTTTTTCTTTTAAATACTATTTCAGCATTTTTTTATTTAAAAAAAATAGTTTATTCTCAAAGTTTTAACATCATTCTCAAACGCAAGACAACAGCAAAAAAAACCTGTCAAACTCGTGTTTCCTTTTTGCTCTCGTCACCAGTGATCTTGGGAATTAGACCCTGAAAAAGGCCTTTGTGGTTTGTATTTTACAGTGTAAATTGGAGTTCCAGAGCTGCCTGTCTGGGAAGAAAATCTCAGTGAAATGCGATGGGCTATGCCCCTGCTTGCCCGGTCAGGAGCTCAGCAAACCACTGCACAATGACGAGAAGGCTGGTGAGTACTTAACCTGATAGTCATCTTTTTTCTTTAACTATCCTGGTTCGAGGTTGGTTCCTTTTTATTTAGGCGGTTACCTAGTTAGTCTGGTTTGCCTTTATTTGAGCTTTAAGGGATGGATAAAGCTCGATTCCTGACAAAGAGCTGAAGAAGATTATCTGCATTTTAGCAATTTTCAGCTTCAGAAGCGCTCCGCTATATCTTGCCAGACACACACAAAAAAAATCTTTTCACTGGTAATCCCTCAAACTCTCTGGTGATTCAAGGTGTTTCCATCCTTTTCCTGTCACCCCTCTCCTTACTTATGTTATTTTCTTTCCTTACCGTCCCATCACCCCCACCCATTCTCTGACAGCTGCAGGGATCAGTGATGGAGTGAGTGTGTGTGTGTCTTATTGTTTGTCATGGAAATAGGATTTCAGCAGATGGATGGAGAGATTCTTGTGGAGAAATGCAATCTAAAGGAAAGCAGCAAACGAAAAGGATGGATTGTTATCGTTACAGACTTCCTCCTCACAAATAGGGGATTGGTGGAATGGTTTTACTTTGTTTAGTCTATCTATCTATCTATCTATCTATCTATCTATCTATCTATCTATCTATCTATCTATCTATCTATCTATCTATCTATCTATATCGTAAGCTTCATACACAAATAAAACACATACTGTACTCTCAGAGGTCTTGTCTAATTACTCTTTGATTGTGAAGCATTTATAAAGCTCCCGAGGTTCATCAGGCAAAAAAGGAAAGTGGCTGCTAATTAATGACAACTCTTTCTTTATCTTACAGTCTTGTCCATTAGCTTAAGCCTGAATGAATGGCAGGAACAGAAAGTGATGCGGTTACAGAGAAGTGTTTTAACAACTTGACTGCTGTCTAATTAATTCCCTTCTGTCTTTGCTCAATAAAAACTATAATTATGTGTTTGGTTTGCTAAGAGTCTGGCTCTGAGAGGGAACAGAGTGGATGAGTTTGTGCGGGAAAAAAAAGGAAATCTATTTCCAGATCTTGGACACTGTCAGCATGTAGCATTATTATTTTTTTCTGTCTGGCTCTCTGCTTTGACTCTTTTCACTAAGGTTTGTAGGGGGGGTGTTCTATTCCTATTTCTCATTTAAATCAGTTCATCTATGGTTTTGTCTTCCTGTTTTTATGAATCTCGCGGTCCTTTTCAGCACAGCCTTTTTCTAAAAACCATCATTCAGATAGCAGGTCCAAATGTTTGTGCATTCAGAGGTGGCAGGGATGAGTGAAATGTTTGTCGTCTCCCAACCTGATAGAATCTCTCATTAGATCAGCAACATAAAATGGTAAACAGATGGGGGTGGCAGTAGGTGAGGAAAACACTCTGCGTATGTGTGAGATTGTGTTCCTGTGGTAACAGTCAATAGATTGCATCAGGTTGATATGTGCAGTCACTCGACTGTGTTTACTGAGTTTGAACATTCATACCAGACTAGTAAATATCTCACTTGGCACTACACCTGCGTCTGTAACTGCAGGACCATAAGCATCACTTTATCAGTAAACAGTGCTGTTGTGTTACCACCCCTCGGTGTTTGCTTGTTTCAGTTTTGTTTCTATGCTTAGATTCACACACAGGAAGAATGACAGATGGTGCGCACTCTAATGTGTACCTGTACAACTGTTCATGCAGGCTATATTTCAATTTTCAGTTTAATTAGATTTAAGAAAAAGGAATAGATGGTAGCAGGTTTTTTTCTTTTTTCCATTTTGGTTGTTTTGTCATACGCACAGTAGTGAATGCTGGCAAATACACACTTATAATTAGATATATGATGTTTTACTAGATAATGGTGCTTGCACACGCAGCAGCCAGCAGTTGGAGTTTGGCATCCTAGTAGGAATGTTCTGTGTGTTTTAAGTGTTTTGCTTTTATGGGTACTTTTATGGATTTTTCAGGTTTTAGGCTTTTTACGTTTTTATTTAAAGAATAAAATGGCTGCAAATAAACCTGGTTTAGACTGGTCCAGTATGAAAAAAGACCCAGAGAGATGCAGGCAGGTAACTCTGGATGGGTTCTGTCTTGACATTAGGTTAGCTAATATACTTTGTCATTGGGTGGATGCTGTGGGAAACAGCATCAACCTATTGAGATCCACAGATCCATGGAATTCTTTATTCTTTATTATCCTAACTAGTTGCTCCGTTCTTCGTCACGCAACTTGGCTTACATTGCTCGTCCTATTGTCACCGTTCATGCTTTAGAACATCGTGCTATATCTGCTGACGGCCGCTATATCTTTTGGTAATTTTTACTGGGATACTTTTCGAGATAATAACGTTTTTATGATCGTTTTTTTCTCTATTCAAACCAATGGAATTTCGTCAAATTGCCGAAATTCCGACCGTCATTGAATGCATCGCCGCTACGTGGTGACGTAGGTGACGCCGCTACGTGGTGACGTAGGCGATGCATTCAATGACGGTCGGAATTTCGGCACTTAGACGATTGGTGTCCTAACTGCGCAGAGACGTCAAAGCTGCAATTTGAACACAGCCAAACTGTCACGTTTCGGTCTGTTTTATCAAACATGTTTGGCGTAAGTTCTGTAGAAGGCAGACTTTGCTGAGAGAAGTTTTAAATGTATTTTAATCCACGTAAAGTCGCCATAGCAACGAGAGCCGTTAG
>VURO01020658.1:0-18193 GCA_015108175.1 Pelvicachromis taeniatus
ATGTTTCTTGGTGATGTTATGTCAATACTGGGACATCAAAAATGTATATATTTAATTAAATAAGCTGAGCATGACAAAGACGGCTAGTCTCTTTCAACACCATCCTGAGATAACGTTAATCAAGCACACTGACATTAAATTGAATCAGCTGAAAAGCCATCCAACACTGGAGACACTTGACTTGGCAAAGCTTCCTCATGGCTAATGGCTCAGTCACGCAAGTAAAAATGACCATGTTTGATAGCAAGGCAATTGCACAGGTCGGCTGATAGGAGGAAACCTGCAGTCACTCTCAGAGGTTTGCAAATAATTGCAGCCTAATTTCTAAATACAGACAGATTGCCAAAATGTTGCCATCATTATGAATGAGTCTTTGTCAATGAGCACAACTAGAGGGGATTTGACTCAACCGACTGCCAGCTGGTTGCATTCTAGTTATATTCCTGTAGAACAGAAAGGTTGCTGAGCGCAAATGTGATAGGTAAATGTGAATTGCTGTCTGTATTAAAAAGCATCAGATATGTGATTTGCAATGATTTTTCACAATTAATTTGTGTATTATCACAAATAGTCTGCATGTTATTACCAATTTGACCCCCTTCAAGTTGGCAGACTGATACCAGAGAGATAGAAGAGTAAATCCATGTCATCTTATGACAGCATATGAAAGCTTTCTTTGTCCTATCATTTTAGAGAAAAACATTGATATTTAAACAATGCTCAGTTGGGACTAAGGAACCCATAGCGTTTCAATAAAATGTCCCAGACACCAGAGCAGTTTGAATCCTTGATATAAGCCAGGATAGATCCAGAATTTCATGTTGTTCTTTCTCTAGTATCCAAATGTTGCAGGAGAAGTTGAAGCTCATCAGACCACACAATATTTTTCCAATCTTCTCTTGTCCAGTTTTTGTGAGTCTGTGTTTCCTGTTCTTAGCTGAGTTAGTGGAGTAGTACATGGTATGACCTTCTGCTGTTGTAGCACATCTGCTTCATGTTTCAGTTTGTTGCACATTCAGAGATGCTCTACTGCATACCTTACTTGTAACAAGTGGATATTTAAGTTACAGTTGCCTTCCTATCAGCCCAAACCAGCGCGGCTCAAATCAATAAAGTACTTATAATAATATTTTCTCTTTTTCAGGCCATTCTCTGTAAATCCTGTAAAAAATTGCAGTATGTGAGCCATTTCTGAAATAATCCATCTGGCAACAACAACCATGTCACATTCAGTGTTTCCCATTCTGATGCTTGGTTTGAACTTCAGCAGGTCATCTCGTCTGCATGGCTAAATGCATTGAGTTGCTAATAATGTTGCTAATATGTAATCGTCTGATTGGATATTTGTGTTGATGAGTAGCTGAACATGTATACCTGATACAGTGACTAGTTAGTGTGTATTTTAAAAGTATTTTAGAAATAACTTTTTCTTCTTCTGTAGTCATCAGTGGACGCAGAGCTTTACTTTAAAAGTAACATCCTCAGCAGCGTGACCATTTAGGACTGTGTGTTCTGGATAACTCAGAAGTAAAATAACATCAAACCATTTAAGTGTTGGGTCGGAGAAGGAAACGTGTTTTAAGTGTCAGGAGACCCGCTGTATTCCAGGCCCATTTACATTCTGAGGTTTTGTTGTGAGCTTCGTCAATCCGAGGCTGTACTGCTGTCCATTACGTGCTTCTCGTGGTTTTGTGGTGAGACCTAATCTGAGCTAGGCTGTGCTAGCTTAGGGGCTCTGCGCTGTGTTAAATGGTATTCTGTGTTTCCACGGGGAGTGTGAGACTTTTAAATACTACAGTAGATTTAAGCAGCGGGACTTACCTCTTGTTAAATACTAAAGTAGTCTTTGTGAGCACTGGGAACCAATGTCTGCAAGCTAAATGCTATAGTTCTCTGTCAATCCCGGGAATGTAGAAAGCCTGCACGGTTGGTGGATGTGGGCTTTGGGACCTGTCTCTGTGTTCTAAAACTGAAGAGCTTTCAGAGCTTAAGGGACCTCTGCTTGTTAGCTATTGAAGGACCTGCTTTACGTCAGTGTTTTTAATGCTGCAGAGGTTGTCGACTGTGATGTCCCTGCTCACAGCTTTCAGGAATACCCACAGACTGATGTTTGATGTAACATGTGTTACTATTATATTCATAAAACTGCTCTTTGTAGAGTTCTTGAAGTCACAGCACAGTTCAAGCACCAAGAAATCAAAGTACACGTGTAGAATAAAATGTCCCCATTGTACTGAAGCTATTCTAACTCAAGCAGCTCTCTTTGCATGACTTTTTTGGTCGTGATTATTCTGGTTTTGGTCAAGTAAAAAAAAAATTCCTTTCCTGGACTGCCCGAGGTGTTTGTTTGCGAGTAGATTTTCCGAGCTAATTCTATGTTAGCGCATGGATTTAGAGCAGTGTTTGTTAGCACTCGGGTTTGCAGAACATCTGCTAAGCATTTACAGAGAATTAGATTGCAGCAGATAATGTGTCTTGTTCGCCAGTGGAGCTCTTTAGTTCAGTTTTAATGTTTGACAGGCCCTCTTTTCATGCCCCTATGTTTCACCCTCCTAACATACTAACCTGCAGTGTTTAATTGTTCCTAATTGCACTAAGATCTGATATCACAGGAAGCCTAGGACAAAAAAAACAACAAAATCTGTTGTGTACAGCTGTCTCCAAATGTGCTTACTGATGCCGGCCCATCATTTATAAGTAGTTCTTTTTTTTGTCTGTCAGTCACCTGTACCTCAGACCACAGGGTACTGAGGGAGTACATTTTCTGCACTATGTAGCCAGTAGACTTTGATGTTCAGTTCACCAGAATAATGTGGGGATTTATTTTAAGCTTTTTACAACTCAACTTTGGGCAGAATCTCATTCTGGGATGAAAAAAGAGAAAAAAGCTCTGCCTTTAGAGCACTGTCACTGTGGCTGTTTTCTTCTACAAGTGACCCTTGAAGCTGCAGTGAGCTTCACTTTGTTGACACAGATTTTATTTTGCCATGCTAGTTTGTTTGCACTTGGGGGCCATACTTTGTCAGTCTAAGTTAATGTAGCTGCTCTATCCTAACTGACCTGCTGCATTAAATATTAATATAGCACATTGCTGGCCTCATCACCCTCCTCCTCCTTCTCCTCCTCCTCCCCCTCACACCCATCTATTTGTCATCATCCAGGCACACTGGCTTTTATTCTTTTCTTTTCTTCTGACCCATGTCATGTACTCTCCTTCCAGTCATTTGGTTGTGGTGTCTTAGCATGTGGTTGCTCAGTTCTTGCTTCATCCACCTTCACTAAGGGTAGTTTCAACTCCTCCTCCTCCTCCTCCATCCTCTAGCCCATATGACTCCATCGGCTGGGAGAAATGGTGTCAGTTCATCCGTCATTAGCCTGAATCTGCAGCGCTCCCACTACACTTTCATATTTTCTTAATCTGATTCCTGTAAACAAAAATGAATTTTGACATGAAGCACCATGTGTGTGTGAGGGGGAGCGAGAATAAGTGAGATACTGTCTTGGTTTTGATGGTGTATTATTCATCAGTATGCTGGCTCATGAGTAAGGCTGTATTTTAGCCGGTCTTTGTGCACGCGTGCGCATGTGCCGTGTGCATGCACATGGAATGATGTGAAACTGTACATGAGGTTCACTGTATTTGTTTAATTGATGCACAATGGCATCAGAGAATCTCTAGGTCTGTGCGGTTATAATGTGGAGACACATTTGCAGTTTGTGTGTGTGTGTACGCACGTGTTATGTTCATGCATTATTCATAGGTAAGCTTCTTGGTGGACTTGTGTGGTTTGATGAGAAGATGCAGGTCTGTGTCAACGTCTCATATCTTTTATAATTCAGCAACCACCAGCAATTATCATCTTCTCCTTCAGTCTTCCAGAAAGATTTCCACCCCATTCATTCTAAATTTTCCACATGCCCTCCGTCCTTCGCTCTGCCCTCGTTGCTGAGGTAATGAAGGCACACTGCAAAAATCTGTAGCTGAAAAAAAGCGATTTGAGAATTTGTACCTGTGAAAGATGAATTCATCTGGTCATGCAGTGAGACTGTTAATGTTATGATTCTTCTTAAACACAGGAAGAAATAAGGTAGAAGTGTTGTACTGCAGTTTGCAGAAAAAGCATGTGTATGGTAAATGCGTTTTGCTTTTTGAGAATATCTATACTAGTCAACAAAGAAGCACAAGTTTTTGTTTTAAATCGATTTTATAGACTGACACTATCATATATGTACATGTGAGATATTTACTGTGAGGTATGGCCTCCTCTGGATGCAATGCACGCAGTCACCTGTCTGCCCAAGGACTGCAAAAATGTCCCAATCTGTTGAGGGAATTGCTCTCCATTCCAGCTTAGTGTAGCCTGAAACTGTGCAATGGTCATTGGTTGTGGTTAACCCTGATGAAAATGTTGACCCAGCATCTCGCAGGCATGCTCAGTAGGAGACATATTTGGACTAAATGCCAGCCAAGGAAGTGTCTGGATATGCTCCTGATCCCAAAAGGCCTTCACTGCTCTGGCGTTTCTGGCAGAGTTTGGGCGGGCATTGTCCCGCTGTAACAGCCACAGGATAGGGTCCTGCTGGATGAGTGGCACAGGTACAATTTGGAGGACCTTATTTCGGTACCTCTGTCCAGTCATATCTCTGCCAACAACAAGAGTCCGGCATGCAGTCAGTTGCAGCACGGTTATTCATACTTTGGTTTTTGGTGTTTTGTAACCGCTGGTCTGAATGCAGTAAGTTGAAGCCATTCTAAGGTGTACAAGTGAGTTCATTTGTATTCGCTAAACAAAGGCCAGTCCTGCCATTTACCAAGCCATTCAACCAGAACCAAACACTGCAAACAGAATATGTTTGGCCTTTTCATAGGATTAAAAAAATGTACCAGGAGTTGGTTTTAAAACAAAGATTGAAAACATTTTTCATTTCAGTCGGATTTCTTTTTGGCAAGTATACTTAAAGTGTACTTACACGTTTTGATATTGTGTAGTACTCAGAGAAGTGCAATAGTGAATATGAGAACTTCCATGTAATAACACAGAAAAGGCAAAAAGACAAAGAATCCTGAATCTAAATGAACAGCACGTTACAGGACACAATAAACAGTCAATACAAAATACTGTATTTGCAGTTCTACAACTGCTTGATGTTCTCATTCACCCATTCAATCATGAGCTCACGCACCAATGAGAGTGGAGCAGTACACACTTTGGCATGCAGAGGTTCGAGGAGGAGTCAAACCACCGTCTGAACTGAATTTCAAAGTGTGTGGAAGTCATTGGTGACCCATTCTTTTATTAAGTTAAGAAGACTGTCACAGTCTGGGTATTATGTCGGGACGGTAAGCGGACTTTGACCTTTTCTTTGATCCGTACTCAAAGGGTGCAGTTGGTTTATCCCTACCCTGCTGCAGGCACAGGTCAGTGGTGAACAGTTCCACAACACTGATTCCTTCAAACATCTTTCAAAACATTGTTTTAAAGCAACAAAAACTCTAATACTTAAGTCTTCACGTGAAAGTGCAGTTAGAAAAGTATACGTTCAATAAAAGCTGTAAAGAGTAGTAGTCACAAACATTTGTGTTGGACAAAGTAACAACTAAACAGCTACAAAACTTCAAAGACCTAAAGATTAAAGTATCAGACGGCTGGGCTTCTGTATAAAGTGTAAATAAAAGTGTTTTTTTCTTTTTGTTTTCTGATGCTTAGGCAGCATTGTTGCCTCAAAGCAAGAAGATTCCTGGTTCTAATCACGAACAGGTGAAGTAGTTTTATTTAATGGATGGGAAGTGGCTGTTAATGAGGAACAGGAGGAAACAAAAACAGGCCCACCAAACAATAACAAGGCCGGAGGTGTCACGGACAGGCACATTTACATTCCAGGTCTCAAAAAAACTCATTAAAATGTGTTCAGAATTTGCAAATTGATGATGATTTATTTGACATAAGCTGCCTTTATAGGTTGAAACTATATGTGTATTGGTGTTGGTATTGGCTGTACTGGTATTACACAGCACTTCTGGTTTCCTCCTACAGTCCAAAGATTTACATGTTAATTGTTGATTTTATATTGTCTGTATGCGTGAATATGAGAATGGATGTCTCTGTGTCTTACTGCTGTGATAGATTGGAAACCTGTCAAAGGAGTGCCCCACATTTTAAACCGTGACCACTGCAATAGGCTGCAGCTTCCCTGCAACTCTGAATTGAGTGAGCTATTAAGAAAATGAATGAATACTTAGCTACAATCTTTAAACTGCAGCGGTAATGAATAACTCGTCACTAAACCAACAGAACATCCCATTTCTGCTTGGAACATAAATCATCATTCAAGTAAGTACACAAAGAACCACCTAGACACAAATACTAGAAATTAAAAACACCCGTGGCTTCAGCTTTATCTGTGTAGCAGTTTACAAATTTATGTCTGTGTAGGTTCTCAGTCATCCAGGCAGTTAGTAGTCTAAGTTGGTAGTCTAAGGCAGTTTGCAATAATGTTTTGTCATAAATGTTTAAACTGATATGCACAGGTAACCAAAGCACAGTTGTGTAATTCAAACATACACGGTACATTTTTAACACCCCTCAAACAAAAAAGAGCACAAACATTTGTGGTTTAACTACATGCATCTCCCTGTGTCTCCAAGGGAGTTTAGCCTTCCCAGTTTAGTTTTTGTATCTCCTTTTGCCGTTCAGCAAATAAAGCTGTGTTTTGAGTTTAAGTTTTGTTGCTGTGAGTTTTCCATTTGGGTCCTCACCTGCCTGCACACAGCCGGGTTTGTGGCACGTTCTCGAGTACCAGCCTAAAGTATGAAGGGTCTTTACAGTTTTAAATATGTAAAAATGAATCAGATTTTGAAACTCAGAGAATTTCTTTTTAAATATATGATCTTGTCTAAAAGCTGAGACAGGAACAATTAGGGATTATTAAAGTTATGCAAAATGAAAAAAAATACCAAATGGAACAATCTCACTTCTAATTATGTCAATTGCCAGCAGGTAAATTTTATAATTGGGTATTAAAAGGGCATCTAAGAGAAACTGAGTCTTTTAGAAGAAAAGACAAGGAGGGGTTCACTACTCTCTTAAACGCAAACAATTTTAAAGTAACGTTTTTCAGCATGAAATAACAAAGGACATGGGAATTTCATCATCTGCTGTTTCCAATATCTTTAAAAGAGTCAGAGAATCTGCGAAAATCTCTGTACACAAGAGACAAGGCCAAAAATCAATACAGAACAGCCATGATCTTTGAGGCGTCAGGCAGCACGGCATTAAAAACAGGCACCTTTCTGTAGTGGAAATCACTGCATGCTTCATCCTCTTTTGCCTGTTGGCATTAACCTTCAACTCACCCGAGCTGCTTTCTCAACATATCAATATATGTTGGTAGGTTTCTTCACATCCAGTGAGTC
The DNA here is from genome assembly GCA_015108175.1 of Pelvicachromis taeniatus. Taxonomy (NCBI): domain Eukaryota; kingdom Metazoa; phylum Chordata; class Actinopteri; order Cichliformes; family Cichlidae; genus Pelvicachromis; species Pelvicachromis taeniatus. The sequence continues at coordinate 7,415 of VURO01020658.1, forward strand.
TGAATGATTCTGCTACACAGCGTGTAAGCCGTGACATGTGTGCCGTAGTTGTGCCTTTATCTGGCCACATGTGGATACTGTTATCTATGGCAACACAGTTCAGTGGAAATTTGGATTTTTTTTTAAACTAGCTAAAATGTCCTTGAAGTTTCCTTAAACACCGAGATCAGTGAGAAGGGGTTTCTCCAAAGAATGTTTTAATGAATGTGGACTTTATTTTTAGAAAAACGGTAAGTGAAATAACACTTAAATCTACTCAGCTCTTTTTTAAATATTTTTTTGCTTATTGGTGTGAAATATGAAACAGCAAATACTGTATTTGCACTTCTACAACTGCTTGATGTTCTCATTCACCCGTTCAATCATGAGCTCACACACCAATGAGAGTGGAGCAGTAAACTTTTGCATGCAGAGGATCTTTGGCATGCAGAGGATCGAGGAGTCAGACTACAGTCTGAACTGAATTTCAAAGTGTGTGGAAGTCATTGGTAAGTTAAGAAGGAACTTGATCAAGTCCCCAAAGTGATGCATATGGAGGATAAAACGACCAACATTTTTTAACTGTCGAGGCAGGAAAAACACAGGTGTAACTAATGCCAGTAACAATGGATGCATCCCATTTAGGTGAGTCCTTTCCAGGTACTGTGCTGGCTGGTTGAAATGGATTGATGGGACACTTAATGCATCTCAATAGTCATTAGGGTTATTCATTACACCTGCACCTATTCAGCTGGGATGAGTTAAAATGCAGGTGCTGTAAAGTGACTTATTCTTACTGGTGATAAGTTCACTAATGAAAGGACCAGAGGAAGTGTATGTTTCAATAAACGTATAAAAAAAAAACCCATCTGTGTACTGTTCAATTTATTGCTCTGAATAAAGATCTGTGAGCATATGTTACTGTAATCTAATATACCTGCCCAGGAAAACAGAGCTGATAGATGCTGAAAGGATGGATGATCACACATCGGGTTATTCAACCGGTTTATTCTAACAGCGTGCACCCTTCTGATGTTCTACTTAAAAACAGGAACTAATAACCATAATGGGGTGTCTTGATGATACTGCTGATAACTACAAAATGTTTGTACATAAATTCTTTGATGCGGATGCAGCGCCAGCGTTTAAATAAATAAGAAATATAAGTGTGATTTGAGCTCTTGTTACTGGACAGCCTTTGCAACAGTCTTGCAGCTGAAAGCAGTGTAAGAAGATGTTGCCTCGTACAACTGATGGTAATTAAGCTTGAATTTTCTTGTAGGATAACTAACTTCAGATCCACCAGCTTCACTAAGAAATAAAACATATATTCTTAAAACAATATGGATAATCTTACACTATCAGCTCTTATATAGTGTATTATTTTCAAAATGAGATGAATAGGACTTTATGGTAAGATGTAAGACTGCAAGTCTTGGTTAGATCCAGAGTTTTACCACGGAGCTTAAATTGAGAAGTTATGCAAGAGGTCTTACTCTTAAATTAGGGAAAACAATCTTGTTCCTCTGCTGGAATATTATGCAAACGATTTGTTTAAGCCTGTTAACTCTAGCTCAGTGTTAGCTGGAGTATCCTGTTATAACAACGTTGGATATATTGTCTTAAAATAAGATTACTATTCTAATGCAAAGGCCTTCTCAGAGAAAAAGGAAGACTCATTTCCTACAAACATGGCCATGTTATTTTCTATGCCTTTTTTTTTCCTTTTTTCCTTTTTTTGGCTGTGCATTTTGAATAAACTGATTCAGTTACAATGACAGGTGTAAATATGCCATGAACATACACTCACTGGACACTTTATTGGGTATGCATTGGTAGTCCCAGGCTGATTGGCTTCTGAACCACTTTAATTTTCCGTGGCTCCTTCCTGCAGACTTGCCACATTTGGATTGAGATCTGGTGACTGTGGAGGCAATTTGTTTGTATAGTGAACTCATTCTCATGTTCAAGAAATCAGTTTGAGATAATCTGAATTTTGTGACATGGTGTGTTATCCTGCTAGAAGCAACCGTCAGAAAATGGGTACACTGTGTTCATAAACTGATGGAAGTGGTCAGCAACAACATGCTTTTTCATCCCTAGCAGCAGTCTGAACTGCTATATGAGGCAGGATGGACCCACACTTTATGTTGTTTTCATCCAATTCTGACTACTATACAAATATTGGAGCAGAAATCAAAACTCATCAGACTAGACAATCTTCTATTGTCCAAATTGGGTGAGCCAGTGCAAATAATAACCTCATTGTCCTGTTCTTAGCTGACAGGTTTGGCACTCGCTGTGGTCTTGTGCTGCTGTAGTCCATCTGCTTCAAGATCAATTGTGTGATCAGAGATGCTCTTGTGCAGTGAAGAGGTTCTGCAGACCTTGAGTGTGCAGAAGAGCAATTATTTCAGTTACTGTTGCCTTCCAATCACTTTGAAGCAGTCTGGCAATTCTCCTCTGACCTCTGGGATCAACGAGGTATCTTCACCCAGAAAACTACCTCTTATTGAATAGTTTCTCTTTTTTGGACCATTTGCTATAAACCCTATAGATGGTTGCGTGAAAAAATTACAGCAGAGGAGCATTTTTCAGACCAATCCGTCTGGCACCAGCAATAATGCACATTTAAAGTCACATAAATAACTTTTCTTTTCGATTCTGATGCACTGTTTGAACTTCAGCAGTTTGTTTTAACCACGTATACATGCCTGGAAGCACTGAGTTGCTGCCATGCGATAGGTTTATACGATACTAAGTTTAACAAGCAGTCGACTAGGTGTACCAAGCGAAGTGGCCAGTGAGTACATATAACTTTTAGCACCACCTAGGTAGCTTTGTGTGTGTTGCAATACAAGGTGTATGTGCACAATGATAAAATTAAAAACATGATATTTTAGACTCCTTATACTCGTTTGCTTTTACATGTCCAACCAACAGTCACGAAACCTTTCAGGCTAGGCAAACTTATTTGAATGTGAAAATCGAGTTGCATAGTACAATAATTACCTAATCAGTGGTAAAAATCACTCATGGTTTGCTGGCTTCCTCGTTCCAATATTGACGCACTTGCTGCAGTTGTGCGCTTGCATTATTACAGTCATTTTGAGTGCACTCATTTACACATGAATGATTTAGATAATGTGGCTATTATATGTAAATTTGGTCTTGTTTACAAGACGACTCAGACAATCAGGCAAGTCGGACTTTGATGCAATGTCAGGGTGTTCCTTTGTTCCAGATCTTAACAATTTGCCTCGGTGACTAATAATCTGCAGTGGTCAAAACTAGAAAAGAGTGACCCAAAATTATCACTATTAAAGCTCTGGCAGAAAATTAGGTTCACCGGCTACCTGACAAATCAGATTGCTTGTAAATTCACTCCCAGCACTGATTTATATGTGAGCGTGCAGCTGTGCACTTGAATATAAGCGAGTGTTAGTGTATGGTAGCACCTGTGCTTGTGTGTCCCTCTTATCTAGGAAGAGCTGAGGATGTGCCTGTTGCCACACAGAGGGAGATTTCTTTTTTTTTCCCTTTTTCTAAACCTCAGTAAAGTATAAAGCCACACACACACATAATATACACACACACACACACACACACACACACACACACACAGATGAAAACAGCAAGATAGATCTTTTTGAAGTACAATTTCATCCTCTCCCCTTCCCTCTTTTCTCCTTTTTTTCTTGTGGGTGAGGGAGGGGTGTTGGAGCTGATGTGTGTTACGGCTACAGCCGAGAAATCTTTGTTGGACCAACGTACGGGTCCTGAGCCCTTTTACGTGCGCAAACAATATAGACGCTCACACGCACACACAGCTGAAGAGAAGAACTGACTCTTCGTGTGTGTGTGTTCACGAGGGCTTTGATGTTTAATGTGTCACGTTTTTGGATGCCCTCTGCTGAAAGAGTGTTAAAGCATGTATGTGCGTGTGTGATCACTCTGCCTGTAGAATAGAGGCACAGTCATAGTCAAGGAGGGTTTGATGTCAGTGTCTCTCTCTCTTGCTCACATAGTTTTTTTCCCCACCTCTTTCTGCAGCAGGTATCTCAATCTCACTCAGAAGGCTGGAAGATTTTTCTCCATGTCATTCACCCATCTCAGCCTTTTTCTCTTTCTCCCCATCCACACCTCACCCCCCCCCCTCTTTCCTCCCTCCCTCTCTGGTGGCTCGGCCATGTTGCTGTCTATTTGTTGTGGTCGGGAAGGGAGGGTTAGATTAGCTTTCATGCAAACATACATTCTGCGATCATTAGCAACTTATTTCACACTCGGTTTGGGGTTTCATTCAGCTTAACAGCTGCTTTGGTTTTGATAGTGCATACTGCTCTTTTACGCTCACACAACCTTCAGTTTCCTCCTGAATCTGAGACGAAATGATTTAACTGTGCATGGCATTGCGAGTTATTGCTCCAAAGTTGTGAACATTTTGATGCGCAGTTTACAGACGATGGTTTAAAATCAGACAGTCATAGGATGACTTTATATATTGTTGCAGTTAGCACGGGGAAAAAAAGGAAAACAATAGCAAAAACGTTCAGTATTACTGACTCAAATGTTTTTAAGTCAGTTCACATGATAGGAGACATCAGTATTTGGCTCAATTACCTTTCAAGACAATGCCTGGCTGTTTGGTATATTGGCTACAGAGTGCTGAAGTGAATCAAACCTGTGAGTTATGAGGCAGTTATCTCCGACCATTAGGCCCCCCCTGTTGCCGGCAGTCACTCTTCTTGCTGTGCAGTCTCACTTGTTGTCTGAATCTCTCAGCATCTCTTCGCCCCTTTCCCATTTTCCCTCTCTACTTGTCGCTTCTCCAGCTCTTGCAAGTCTCTCTTATCTCCCTTCTTCTCTCGGTCTGTCTCGCTGATTGTAAAATTGAAAATGGCTCTAATTCTGTTTTTTCAGTCAGATTTGCTCACATAGACTCCAGTCCCTTTTTTTATCCCCTTTTCTGCAATTAATTTACTTACTCTGAAAAATCTGCTGACTGTCTGTGCTGCTGGCCCCGCATGTGATTGCAGGATGAGAAATCCACATTCTTCCAGTTCGGCGCGGCTCTGCAGCAGGAGGCTCTGCTCATGCTTGCTATCATGGAGGAATACGACTGGCATGTTTTTTCTATTGTCACATCCAAGTTCCCGGGGTACCAGGAATTCATAAGCACACTGAGGATAACTGTGGATCACAGGTAATGAAAACACCACATACACATGCACACGTTGTTTTCTTACCTTTATTTATGACAGCTGACAAGATTAAGTGTGTTGTATTATTTAATGGTGTATTGTTTCAGCTTTGTGCGATGGGACCTGCAGAGTGTGGTGACTCTAGATGCTGTGGATGGCGACCCAAACTCTAAATCACACATTGCACTCAAAAGGATCCAGAGTCCTGTTATATTGCTATACTGCTCCAAGGATGAAGCTGTGTAAGTGTTTGTGTTATTTCCTTGTTCCGTCTCTTTGTCACACACTGCCTTCACAGACTTCAGCTTTGGATCCCTCTCCTTTCTTTGACAGGTATATAATGGAGGAGGCTCGGTCCTTGGGTCTAATAGGAGCCGGTTACATCTGGATCGTGTCCAGTCTCACCACTGGCAACCCAGACTTTACTCCTGAGGTAGTGAGGCCCCATATGTAGTAACAGGTGGCCACTTTTGAGAGGTTTGAAAAGACAAGCAGTGTTTTTGATCCCAGGCTGTTGCAGGTCCTCTGTTGACTATCCCAGATTTCCACTCTTATTTAAGAATGCTGACATACGCTACATATTCAGCTTTTTTCAGAAAAGTTAAATAAAAATAATACAATTTCTAACATTGGTCAGGCACCAGATTAAAATATCAAATGTAATTCTGATTTTTATGAGGGGCTTGCGAGTTTCGACTCTTGAACACTGTTAACCTGTTGATAACCTCACTGCGACAGCAAGACTTAAGGAATTCACAGCTAAAACAATGACTCTGGCATCTTAACGCTGGTCGCCCGGCAATATGGTGTTTCTACCTGTTTTTGTTTGTCTGTAGATCAGACAAACAAGATAGAAATTCTTAATTAGTAGGGTTAAGAGGGGCTGGCAGGCAGGCAGACGCGATTACATAGACAAGTGACATTGTGTGTCTGTGCAGAATTCCCAGAATTTGTGAAACGTTATCTTTAATCCATGTATTACATATTTAAAGGTGCTTCAAAGACAAATCATATTGAGTGCTGTAATACAGTTCACGTCACAGCATACTAATTTACAGATAATCCAGCAAAAGTCATCTTTGTACATAACTACATGTGATCAATCCCAAAGGCATAAAATACATACTTGCCACAGGTAGGACAATAAGGTACCTATCACTGAAATAGCACACAAAAATGTGAGTAATTCAAAGCATAATAGGCGCAAATGTTTACCCTAAGCTTGAAGTGGTAACATGTTATTTTATCTCTTCTCCAAAGCCTTTCAAATGTTTACTCTTCTAATTCTTCTTGGTCTTTGACTCGAGTGTTCCTGTTTGTGTTGGGTTTCCACCTCTGATTTCTTTCTCAGACATGGATCTGACTCTACAGCTAAAGCAAAATTAAAATGTAAAAACAAAGTACTGTAGAGTAGACTGACAGATTGCTGTGCCTGCATTTTTTTTTTATGTTAGCTAAGTCTGCTTTAGAGAGATAAAGTTTGAGCTATACAGTTTTTTTTTCAATGACAGCTGCAAGATGTAGGCGATACCTGAATGAGTAATTCAGTTTATAGACATACAGTCTGTTCACACGTATCTAGTAGCCAGCTATGAATTATTTCCGGAGGACAGACAGAACCAATAAATCATCTGCCTGACACCTTTGAGAAATACATATGGATGTTTCAAATCTGGGATAAAAATGTCAAATTTAACTAAACTTAAAGCTCACAAACCATATGTGTCATTTCTTAGATGCCCTCTCCTTCCCCTCTCAGGTCTTCCCCCTGGGTATGATCTCTGTGTCCTATGATGACTGGGAGTACCCGCTGGAGACACGGGTGCGGGATGGGGTGGGCATCATTTCCTCTGCAGCCACCTTCATGTTGCGGGAGAAGGGAGAGCTACCAGAGGCCCAGAGCAGCTGCTACAGCACAGCATCAGACAGGAGCCCCGGGAAGCTCCCACCTAGTGCCCTGCGCAGGTGTGTGTGTGTGTGTTTGTGTGTGTGTGCGTGCGTGCGTGCGTGCGTGTGTGTGTGTGTGTGACGATTGCGAGGAAATCAAGGTCCAGGGACTTGCATAACTCGGTTTGTCTTTGTGGCTGAGTGTTTGGTAGTCTTACATAACTCTTTTTAATGTAGTAATGAGAGGGGAAGAGGAGAGAAAGGAAGCGGAGATGACAGCAGTGTTAAACGCTGTGATTTCTAATGGCTTTTAACACTGTTAGATGTTGTGTACACGACTGCTCTGTGTGTGAGCTCATTCTGCCTCCTTAGCTGGGAGACCTCAGGCAGACCTCCTTGTTGTTGCCAGCCTGTGTTAACTAGAGCTTAGAATGTGTCTTCTGTATACGTGTGTGTGTGTGTATGATTGTGTGAGCTTCTGCGTGTGCACCTTGCTTCACATCATGACCGGACTGTCATTAAGTTTGGATTAGAACATTTGTTACTAGCTTTGTTGTCTGGATTTCTTTTTTACTCGTTACATGTCTCTGTGGGGGGCTCATACAGTGTGTGTCAGAAGGTGTGTGTAGGTGTGCGTACCAGCATGCAAGATAATGTACTCTTCTCTCAAGTCTCTGTGATGTACAGGCACACACACACAGAAACACAAGCATGCAGATTCATACTGAGCATCCACAGCAGTTGCTGCTACGGGGCTGTTAGCTAAACTGCCTCTGTAAAGATTTTTTTTCCACAGCGATATTATGACTGCATCTTGAATATGAAACATGCAGTGGCTAATATGCTATTATAAATTCAGAAGTCTATATTAAACTAACTAAAAATATAAAGGTCACGTTGCTAAGCTCTACACATTGGTGATGACTTATGAGCTGGCTCATTAGAACGAAAGTCAGTGCGATTTTCACCATTATGGCTTTATTATCCCATTTGTCTCTCCCATTAGGCCGTTACAGTGTATATCAAAGCATATACAACACTGCTGTTGTTGACAGGTTGATCCAATATAACTCAGACCTCGACAGGAACTCAAATGTTTATTCAGAGCTCTATTCTTACTGTCAGAGGTACCTCATTTGTCTCACTAACTTATTAGATAGAATTTGCATATTTGTCAAAACAACTGCAGCCAATTTTTTTGCGATAATAAACTGACAGGTTGGATTTCCCCCACCCTGATTCGGAAAAGTGGTGAGGCTGTGATCAGGATTCTGCATACATTAGTCTAGATACAATCTTGCCGCAGTGTGCATATAAACAACGCGAGGTGGGGAGGAATAGGACAACATAATCCGGCACTTAAAAGACACTATCAGACCCGCCGGATTTTCTGTCATTCTTGTTTGACAGGAATTAATATCTCAGACTCTAGTTGAGCTTATTTGGTCTCCACAATGATACAGGTTTTTATGGAAGGTTTGTCCTTGTTGTAAATTTCAAAAGGTTATTCTTTCTGATGGAACCAGTGTACCGTGCAAACCCCTAAGCTGTCACTTTCCTCTAAAAATATGCTCTCTGCCATAATACAGAATTTGGGAAGAAGCCTGCCTTTCTTCTTTATTCATACTTTCATAAAAGTGCTCAGAGAGTATTTCAGCTAATAGAAAAGTGCTGCTCGTATAGTCGTAGCAGGATCCACATTAAAAACTGCACTTACAGAAGGAGGGGGTTTCATATATTTCTGTGATGCAACTCTTTCTGCCACGTACTACTTAAACCACCTCTGAATTTCTAGGCGATGATGATACATTTATATAAAAATCACTGAAGCCCCTTCATAATGTAGCTTTACGTTTCATTTTCATTACACAAGGAATCACAATATAACACGAGTATAAATATAAATAAGGACATACAAACAAGATCTGGCTATCCTGCATGCCTCAAAAACACAGCGGCGTCATTCGTTTACATCAGAAACTTTTTTTTCCCCTCAAAATGGTAACAAACCTGAAATAGGAGGCGACAGCAGTTTCCCAGAATAAACTGCCACAGTGTTTCCGCTACATGTATTCAGCCGTGGCAATGCGCTGTGACAAGGGCATCACCTGCTGCACCGGGAAGATTTTTCCAACACAAAAAAATATATATATTTGTCTTGACGTGTCTCTAATAGTCCAAACCATTGTGATCTGTGACAGAGGGAGGTTCGGTGGTAGAGTGAAGGTCCGGTCTCTAATGTGTGGCTGTGTAGGTTTATATGTAATTATTGTGTTTGCTGGGAGAGGACATACCTAAACCGGAACTGTTTGGTATATATCTATATTTACTCATTTATTTATTTTGCAGTGCCAGTACATGAGGGAGACAGGGACCTCTTGTTTACTTTGTTCTCAGTGTGAGTGGAGTTGGCTTTCACAGAGCACAGGCCTTTTTCCAAGTCTTTGTAAGAACAGATGATTAATGTAGCTCCCTCTAATCCACTGTCCGACAACAATATTTATGTGTGTTGACTCTAATACCTCTCCTGGAGAAGAGACAACATAAAATCCCACCTGTTTGAACTGGAGTGTAATTATGGTAGTTTTCAGCTGCAGGGTGCATGCTAAACAGCGCTCACATGGTTCTTTTTATGCATCTTGACTTGCTGTCGCAATATTTGAGCGCATGCATGACTCCTTCGTGGCCCCGTGCCCTGTTTAGCTCGCATTAAAAAAATGTATAAAGAGTGGTGTTTTTGTTACCTGCTTTTACCTATTCCTTTTTAATACTAATTCAGATGAGGTGTGTTTAGATAGCTGATGGACTGAGACAGAGAGAAAGGGGAATCTTGTGCGGAGTATGAATATGTTTATAAAGCAGATGTTTGCCTTTTGAAAAATTCTGTTTTAGCTGAATGATATTTCATTCGCAAAGCATCACCCGATGTGGTGTCGAGATGATTCAGACACTTTCTAATACAACAGAACACAAGGTGTCAGAGAAAAGGTGTTGTCTGTTTTGGACAGCTGCTGTCCCGCCTGTGATTCGGTTTTTAAGGTAAACGTCCTTGGACAGGCCTTCTCTCCCCTAGTGGGAATCCACACTATTATCCCAGTCCTCACACTCAGAAATCCTCTCCTACCGAAAATTGCCTAAATGGAGTGAGTGTGTCTTTAATCCCCATATCACTCTCTGCTGCTTCATTTTAGCGAGTGTGTAAACGTTTCAGCATAAGATCTGTTTGCATATTCAGGACAGCTTTAGTGAGTAAGAGAGTGAGGGCAGCCTTGTTGCACCAGTGACTTGTCTTTCAGGCATATAACTGTGGAGAAATCAATGCAGAATGTTGATGGGAGAGATACGTGGCCCCTGACTCTTCCCACTCCTACACACAAATAGATGCACGCACACGCGTACACACTCGAGCGTCGGCGCACACACGGTGGGTGAAGACAACATTGATTAGAAGTGGAGACTCTTGCGGTGATTACAGAGTGCTTAACTTGTTATTTTTAATGTATTTGCTCTTGTGCACATATACAAACACTCCAGCAGATGGAAATCAACAACAAATCTTCCTGCCCCCCCCCCCCCCCCCCCCCCCCCCCCCCCCCCCCCCCCCCCCCCCCCCCCCCCCCCCCCCCCCCCCCCCCCCCCCCCCCCCCCCCCCCCCCCCGCCCCCCCCCACCCCCCCCCCCCCCCCCACAAAAAAAAAAACCCCACCCAAACA
>VURO01020659.1:0-33554 GCA_015108175.1 Pelvicachromis taeniatus
CCAGCCACCCTTCGGAGGAAGCCCATTTCTGCCGCTTGTATCCACAATCTCCTTCTTTCAGTCACTACCCACAGCTCGTAACCATAGGTGAGGGTAGAGATGTAGATCAACCGGTAAATTGAGAGCTTCGCTTTTACACTCAGCTCTCTCTTCACCACAACAGACCGGTGCAGCGTCCACATCACTGCAGCTGCAGCACCGATTCATCTGTCGATCTCCCGATCCCTTCTTCCGTCACTCGTGAACAAAACCCCGAGATACTTAAATTCTTCCACTCGTCCCTGACCCGGAGTGGGCACTCCACCCTTTTCCGGCTGAGGACCATGGCCTCGGATTTAGAGGTGCTGATTCTCATTCCCACCGCTTCGCACTCGGTGCAAACCGTTCCAAGACGTGCTGGATGCCATCACCATCAATTTTTTTATATTATATTTAATGGGGTCATAAATGACTAAAATAGTTCTAGTAAATGAAGAACCCTTGTTTAATTTTATAGCCAGTGTACCCATAAACAGACACAAAATGAGACTCATTAAGTGAAATTATACTTGATGATTCACAGAATATGACAAAGTAAAAGTGCTCCATTAAGAAAAATCCTCAGAAGGAATACACAGGGGGGAGGTAAGCTCTCAGAATTAAAAAAAACGAACAATAGGGAATAAATAACACAAAAGCAGACACAAATGTGTTTATTTATTTATTTATTTATTTATTTATTTATTTATTTATGTATATATTACTGTTGTAAAAGTGTGTTGATGACTTAAATCAAATATTTCTGCTTTTGTGTATTGCCAGGGTCACATGGAAGGTGAAGTGTGGGGCCTGGCTACTCATCCACATCTCCCTCTCTGTGCTACCGTCAGTGATGACAAAACCCTGCGCATATGGGACCTATCGCCAAGCCACTGCATGTTGGCTGTACGCAAACTCAGGAAAGGTGAGTCACTGTTGAAACGCTAACTGATAACAGGAACTGGACTGGTCCCAGGCATTTAACAGACACCTTGTCCTCTGCAGGCGGCCGTTGCTGCTGCTTCTCCCCTGATGGCAAAGCTTTAGCGGTGGGCCTGAATGACGGCAGCTTTATTATTGTGAATGCAGACACCCTGGAGGACCTGGTGTCCTTCCACCACCGCAAGGACATCATCTCAGATATCAGATTCTCTCCAGGTCTGTCTGTTCACCTCCGCATTTCCTCACCGGTACAAAACTCTGAGAAGAAAATAGACCTCTAAAAGCCATATGCCCTCCAAAGCATCTGAGTTTACAGTACGTAGGATGCTGTGCAGAATTTCAGCTGGTGTATATATTTTCCTCCCGCTGTGAGTCGGAGAGATATTGCTGCAGGCATGACCCAAATTAATGGCTTTCTGTAATAAGGCCAGACAGAGAAACAGCAAGAGAAGGAATGAGAAACAGTGGGGGTGGACAAAGTGAGAGCAAGAAACTAAACTCTCTTTCTCTTGGACACTTAACCTTAATCTACAATGCAAGGGATCCTGTTTCTCTACCCAACACCCATTCTTTCCTGAGAGCACCTTTCTTAGGTTAGAAGGCATTATACAAAGTTGTGTAGTAATTCTTTTTAGTCCTTAATTATGCTAATATGTTATTATTTATTCGAGTATGTAGACCTACCAGGGACCCCAAATTGCCATTCCAAACAGCATACTGTCAGAGGATGGAAATCATCCAAGATGAATAATGAAACATCTGCTTACCTCTTGTTAAATTCAGTTATGTAAATTCACAAAGAGCAGTAAACCTCACAGTAGCAGCAGCTGCAGCAGGTCAGCTGATCACAGCCTGTACACAAAGAAAATCTGCTGGAGCTCACAATAGAAATATTTGTGAGTAGTGATTTTTATTCCCCACACTGAGCCACTTCAGCCAATCTTAGGGTTCCCCCACCTGCCGAATCTGACTTTAACCCCTGACTGTACTCATTTTCCTGTTTAGGTGTTGATACAAAGTCAACGAAAATTTAGCTATTTTTTTAAATTCTCATTCTTTATCTCTGCTTATGTTATGCACAACTGTGCAGTCATTAGAATTTAGAAATGCTCAAAAATTACTGGTAGAGATGTTCTCCAAAGAGCTACTTCTTACTTTCTTACTTCTTTTTTACAGTGCTGTACTTTTTCACTTATACTTGAGTAAAAAAGTTGAATTACTACTTCTTTTAGATAGTATATTTTAACATAAGTATCTGTACTTCTGCTCAAGTACAAAAGATTTGTGGAAATCTAGATCTTATCCAATATTTTCTTTGTGGGACTAGAAGACAAGACAAGGTAGGGAGACTAAGGGGCCATGTTAATGTTTCTTATATGCCATATGTACCGGTACATTATTCTCCTGCTTGTGATGCTACATGAAAAGTCAGGGGGTCTCCTAATTTAGAGTGATTTGTTCACAGAGGGACAACTTTTGCGATAATTCAGTCTGGACTGAAACTAACTTGCATGTTTATCCTCCTTTCTTATTGGCTCAGGAGCTGGGAAGTACCTTGCAGTGGCATCAGGAGACAGCTTTGTGGATATTTACAATGTAATGAGCAGCAAAAGGGTAGGAGTGTGCAAAGGATGCCTCAACTACATTACCCATCTGGACTGGGACAGGAGAGGTAAGCAGGTTCTTAAAATGCTCACTAAATCTCTGCAAATGTCTGTTTAGGAGCAAGTTATGGATTCAAAATCTTGCTCTGGTGCTTTAATTGACAGGAAAACTACTGCAAGTCAACACGAGTGCTAAGGAGCAGTTTTTTTTCGAGGCTCCTCGAGGCAAAAGGCAGACCATCCCGGCTACTGAGGTAAGCAGTAAAGAAAAGGCACAACTATGGTTATGGCGCTGTTGGCAGACATTTTCCCCTCGGGATCACAGGAGGCTTGGGGAAGGGCAGTGAAGCATTAAGACGGCCCAGTTTTCACCAGTATCATTCTAATTTTGGCAGTGGAAGTGGGATACTGTTTAGGGTCACATTAAGACATTGTGACATTCACACTCCTTGTGAGGCACACAGAAACAGGGAGCATTAAGAAAATAAGGGTCAAAGATGAGAGATGTCACTAGGTCAAGTCTCAGTGGAGCATTAGATGTCCTCTCTTCTCATTTTACTGCATTGTGATCCATTTGTCTGTCATTCCCCAACATTCCTTGTGTTAGTCCGTAGTGGTTATAGGATTGTAATTGAAAGGTTAGTTCTGCTCTTGCCTGGCTTGTGTGTTCTTTTTTTGTGTGTATTTCTTTGTTTCTTTTAATGAGATGGTTTGTGCTGTTCTTGGTCCTAATTTATTTCTGGTTTATTCACTAAAGTTAGGCCTTAAATTTGTCATTTTAATATAACATGTCATCTTTATGGCAACACCTGATGTTATGATCACATGAACCTGTGTAAAATCAGATCAGTGAAACTTTAGTTGTCATAGCATCATACATACAACGGGCAACAAAGCAGTTATATAAAAAGAAGTGTAGAAATAAAGATATAAATAGATAAATATAGTTATGAATATAAATATAAAAGAACACAAATATTAAATGTTGGATATTATAGGTGCACAGGTGTGGAAATATACATTGTGGCTTACAATAAGTAATGGAGTGCAGTGAGGGGTGTTGAGTCGTGTTCAGTATGGGTAGGTCTGACCCAGTTAGAAGAATTAAAGAGTCTGATAGCAGCAGGAAGGAACGACCTCATGTTCCTTCACAAAGCGAGGTTGAAGGAATCTGTTGCTGAAACTGCTCTTTCGGATTGTCCAATGTGTCATGGAGGGGGTGGGAGTCATTGTCTGTGATTGCCAGGAGTCTTGCCAGCATTCTGTCACCAACCACCTCCTCCATACTGGAGCCTGCAGAAATTAGCATAGCTTAGCTTAGCAAAAATACTGGGAACAGGTGTAAGCAGCTAACTAGTTGAGCCGGGCCTGTTTTTTTCCAGTTCATCATTTAAGGCAAGCTAACCATCTTACAATTGTAGCTTTATATTTAACAGACATCCAGTGTTATTTACATAGTGCCAGTTCACCACAGTAGTTATCTCAAGACACTATGTTGTAAGATAAAAGCCTAAAATATTAGGGAGTGAATTACAACAATCATGCGACACTCTGTGAGCAAGCAATGATGATGGTAGGAAACTCATTACACGAGGGTCTATCTTCTGACAGAACTTTTAGCAAAAAGGAGAACATCAACATGTAGCTTCAAAGGCAACATGATGATCCTACCGTGATGAATGCTCATATTAAATATGGCCCCAGTTTCAAATAATTAGGTAATCGTGTCTGTAAGTAAGTGAGACTTACTGTGAGACTAAAACTCCATCTTTGGACTGAAGGTGCTCAATGCTCAGTTTCAGCCACTTTTTTCCACTGTTGACTATTTATGTCAGTCAGTGCAGATATTGCTAATCATGCTTAAGAAGCCCCACCTGCCTGCTGTTCAAACCTTGTATTTGCAGCGGGCAGTGTATCACAGTCTGATTTTGACATGGGTGAACTGAGGCGCTGCTGCAAAGCTTATTATAAAATACATTCAGAGCTTCTCTGGTAGCGTCCTGGAATAAAAATATTAAGCTATAAATTACCATAATAGGTCCACTTTAAGCTTTGCACTAAAAGTTTGTCACATCAGACTCTGGATTTTTCTTTTTATATTAAGAAATTTGTGCAAAAAGCTTTTCCAAGCAGCACATTAATATTCCTCCAAAAGATATATTCCATCTTTTAAATCATTTCCCTTGGCAGCTGGTGTATTATAAATTATTTTCCTCCAGTCACTGAAGATTACAGATGGTTCCAAATGTTGAGTGCTCTAATAAAGGCAAGGTGCGAGGTTCTGTAGAATTCAATATAATATTTTAGTTTTACCTGTGAGGAGGCTTCTCGGAGTAAAACCGAGCACTTATCTTAATGTCCTTCCGGTTTGACATTTGTTTTCTTATTTCCTGTCTTTATTCAGGTGGAGAAGATCGATTGGAGCACATGGACCTGTGTCCTGGGAACATCTGTTGAGGGCATCTGGCCTGTGATAAGCGAGGTCACTGAGGTGACTGCTGCCTGCCTTAGTAATGACAGGAAGGTGCTAGCAACAGGAGATGATCTAGGATACATCAAGCTCTTCAGATATCCTGTCAAGGTTTGACACAGTGCATAATTTTCTGTATTATCTTATTTGAACATCGCGTGACTCGAGTTATAAGTTTAAGTTGTGCAAATTTTATGTTAATTATGTGTTAATTATGTTAATGTCACAAATGTTAAATAGCATCTTTCTCTCCCAGGGGAAGTATGCAAAGTTCAAACGCTATGTGGCCCACAGCACACATGTTACTAATGTGCGATGGACCCACGACGACAGCCTCTTGGTGACTGTCGGTGGGGGTGACACGTGCCTCATGATTTGGGCCCATGAGCCCGAGGGCCACCGGGAAATCAGACAGTGTGACAGCGAGGAGTCGGATATTGAGAGCGAGGACGATGGAGGCAAGAAAATAAGTTCTTCTAAGATTTTTATTTGTCAGATATGATCCCCTTGTTGAATGAAAAGTTGATAGTTTCCTTTTTGCCCACCAGGTTATGACAGCGATGTGACGAGGGAGAACGAGCTCAACTACACCATCAAGGCCTTATCCACCAACATGCGACCAATGACGGGTGTGAAACCCCACTTGCAGCTGAAAGAGCCTTCTGTGGATGAAAGGTATTTGTCACTGAAGCAGTGACACAATAATAATAACGAGGCTTTTGTGTCAAGCTAAAGCCAAACCTGACTTCTTCACACAGCGTTTCTTTTCATTTCCTCTCCTGTCCCTTCCCTTTTGAAATAACTCTGCCTTTTCTGCTCTTCTTCCCTTTAATGGCTGTCCATCTGTCACTATCCTGCTCCATTATTTTATTCCACTTGAAGACAAGGGGTGGTCAGGTAAGTTCTTGTACTTATATAGAGCGATTTTGCTAAAGCAAAAGGCATACGCACATAGGCAAAATGTATGTAACAGCAATAAAAAAGAAAGTGTGGGCTTGATCCCATAAGCCGTTTTCACACATGCACCATAACCCTTAGCTGTTGTAGACATTACAAAATAAAAACACAAGAAAAGATAGGGTTACATAAAAGCTGTACTACAAAAATATGTTTTAAGAAGTGATTTGAGGGACGTCTGCAAGCGTTATCTCTCAAGTCAGGTAATGCTATATCCAAGCAAAGCATTATCACCTTTAGAGTTAAGCTTCGAATCTAGAGTAGCTCCTCTTGCGAATCTGAGAATCTCAACATTTCTGCCGAGCATCCTGGGATTCGACACAGACATGTGTTAAATGTTATCAGTAAACATTTTAAAATGGAAAGAAGCCAGAGTTGGGGTAGTGTGCTAAAACCAGTCAGAAGCTTGATTTGATGCTGATTCTGAGCTGGTTGTAGGCGGGAGAGTGAAGAAGAGTCACTATAGTGAAGCCTTGAGAAAGTAAAGTGCAAAATAAATAACTTTTCCCAAGTCAGAATTCATGTAAGAAAACAAATAGCTAAATCAGTAGGAAAGGATGTGAAACAATCTTACCTTCCAACTCCTTAGTACAGATTGAGTGTGACGCTTTAATGTGAAAAAAAGTGCAGATTTGTCTTGTCTTTCACACATTCTAGTAGCAGTTTTCAGTTTCCACCAGTAAGAACATGTGCAAAGTGTGGTTTGCAAAAGTAGAATGTAAAAGCAGAAAGTGATAAGAACAAGAAACAGCCTTAATATGGAAATATGTTCACGCAAGCAGGGATCAAAACGCAAACATTAAGCACAAAGAGACAAACTTGACAAAGATGGATGAAGTAGGACTATATGCACAGGTGATTGACAGACATGGGTACCAAACAAGACACAGGTAAAGGCAGACAGTCATTAAAGAGGGAAAAAAGGAATTACAGGAATTAAAAGCTGAAATGATAAATGGACTTGGATTTATATAGTGCTCTGTTACTCTAATCGAACACTTGAGCACTATCAACTGCAAGCCGCATTCACCCATACATTCATACAACGTTTTCTTCTATGGATTTATGCACTCTAACACACACACACACTCATACGGATGCAGTGAGGGCAACTTGGGTTGGGTATCTTGCCCAAGGACACTGAAGCAGGACATGTGAGATTACCAGCTATCAAAACAACCATAAATAACCAAAAGACAAACAAGTATTGCTGAGACATGAACATGTAGGGAGCCCTGCAAGGGACACTGGAGAAACAAACTGCAAAGCACTCAGTTAATGTCTTTATAGTTTATGCCAGCTCAAAGTAAAAATCTCTGAATCTCTCTCGCAGGTGTTATGGTTGTTTCCCAGGTCTCAGTACTGAGTGCATGGACTTAAATGAAAAACTTTTGCTCTTCAATTTTTCTTCTCCAAAGCCCCTTGTGGGGCTCCTTAAACATGAACACTAAACATGGTAAAAAAAATAAAAAAAAAAAGATGAGGGAATACAGAAGAGTGCAAGAGAAAACACAAAAGCAAGACAGAGAAATACTGGGGAAGAGAAGAGAATTAGAAAGATTCACAATAAAAACAACACATCGACTGATGATCATGTTCATTTTCTTTCTTGTCTGAAGTTCATGTTTGAAAAAAGTTGGACAAATTAAATCCCTGTTTTGGGTGTGCTCACTGCTAGGAAAAATGGGGCTCAAAGTTACATAAGAGGTTGAATTATTTTGCTGTAGTGTCCTGTCCTCGTTAGTAGTCAGTTCAACAGAACCTGAACAAGTAGTACTAAATCTTTTTAATAGTCAGTGACTCGGGGAGAAATTAGAGGATTGTAGTGATATCAAGCAATAAGAAATTAACATTATACATCATCATCCCTTTAAAAGTCTTTTTGAAGATCAGTTTCTTATTGTTCCAACTTTCCCACGATTATAAAACATATCGAATGCATCACCGACTGTTGGCGCTTCAGATTTATTTTTTCACACATTGATTGATTGATTGATTGATTGATTGATTGATTGATTGATTGATTGATTGATTGATTGATTGATTGATTGAACCACGCAGCATCTTCTGGGCAGCGGTTGTCATAGAAATGGACTTTGGTTGTCATGGTTACACGGCGGCACTGACTCCTGTATTTTATATCCTCAGTGGCTGTTGCGTTACATGTGTCGGCCTGGCAGCAGCGAACGCTGTGGGAAACCTTTTTTTCTAATTCTTGTTTTTTCTTTGTCATTGCTACCGTGAAGAGGATCGAGGTAAGCGTCTCATTGTTTTTTTCTACTCTTCATTTTCTCCCTGCTATCGCTTTTCTGGTCTTTTTCAGAAATTTTAAAAGAAAATAAATACTATCAGTCTTTTTCAAGTGCTTTCACAGACCTCTTTTGAACAGCTAATCTGACCTGTATTAACTACGGTTTGGTGATATAAAGTTACAGGAGTTGGCTTGTAGAAATCTGCTATTTTTGGATTGTTGGAGGTCCTCCTCTGACCACTTGCCTCTTGGACCTCAAACTTGCACAGAGTTGTAAGCGAAGCCTAAATCTTAATACACAGCAGCGGTTTTAGATATTAATAATATTTAATATTGGCTCACCAAATAGTCCAATTCATCCTAGTGGGTGGCTTTGCAAAGTGTGAAAACTGTGGTAACGTCATTAATTACACCACTGCTCTCCATGCGGGGATGCTAGCTTTACTTTTTTGTAGCTTGAACTGGGAATAAATACTGCTTTTTAAGTCTAAGCTATATTGTTAAAATTGCTTTTATTTTATTTGCCATATTTCATATATTCATCTAGTTTATAAAGGGATATTTAGCGTTTGCAAAAAAACATACTTTTTGTCCAAGTGGGGTAAATTGTCTCTTCCAATTTGTATTTCTTTTTTAAACTCTTTGCTGTGATCCAGGTGAACAATATTAGAATGTGCTGTTACTTATTAAAAACAAAAAAATTGATGGGACATTGAAATTAAATTAGGTGAACTGAACTGAGTTTGATAGCCCTGATTTAAAGATTACAAGAGCTGAATTTCCAGCTCTTCCACCCCCTGCATGAGTAGTTTTCTATTAGAGTTTTGTTCTGATTTTCATCATCCACAGGATTATGCAACCTGAATTTATCTGCCAGGGTAAGGCTATCAGTGCAGTGACATCCTGGGGCATTTGAGGGGTGACCATTCAGGGGAAATGACCTGAACTGTGGTGCCTTTCAAAAGTGCACTGAAAATGTAGGTTTTTGGTTACGCCAACCCAACTTTTCTCATCAGCAGCCCCGTTTCCCAGATTCCCAAAAGAGGGACAGAACAGGACCTCGGAGAGATCTAACAATTAGCAGCCAAGATGAAAACTGTCGAGAGAAGCCTGATGAGACGATCCTGAATGGGAAATCATCCAAATTTCCCCTTAAAATCAAATTTAAACCAGGAAACAATTTCTGTTTTGTCAAGCCCTTGCATAAAAAAAATGTGAAATGATGCTTTAAACATTGCTTTGCTGCAATTGTTGCATATCACATGATCATGGCGGAAATGGCCCTGTTGGTTTGTCCCACATTATGGAAGCATAGTGGTGGCATTCCTGTTACCATTAAAGTAACATCAGCTATATGGTCAATGCACTGAATTGATGTCATGCCAATGTGTTCACGTATGTTCATGGTTTGAACTTGGAACTCCAATGCTTTCATTTGGTGGTGTTCAAGACATTAATTTGTCCTGGATACTAAACCTGTTGTGAGCCTCTTTTAACTTTTGAATTGTGATGGACCATGAGCCAGTTGAGCTACAAAATCATTGACATTCTAGTTTATTTTGTGTTTCAGCTCTAAAACAGTTGCGAAACAACTTGCTTTTGATATTAACCACTAATTACTAAAATATACTATAAGAAGTGTAGCGAGTTCTTCAAAAAGGAGCTAAAGCTAATAATTAAAAAAAACTTGAGAAAGACGACTCATAGACTGAATACAGACCAGGGAAAACACTAATAAGACAGCAGCAAATTAAATCAGACAATAATGAAGGCATGATTGGAAACATAAGTAGGAAACTTACCCTGAAAATGAAACAGGAAGTAACTAAAAGTGATAAAGAATGGCTCAGCCAAATACTGGAGAAACAGGGTACTGTGAAGAGTAAGCAGTGTTATATTTGTGTAACAACCATTGTGCAATGATCCTTATTATGTTCGTCATCATCATTATTACTGTCAGCATAAAAAGCAGCTCTACGGGAGCTCTCTTATCGCAGCTGTCTGTTTCAGGCCTCCTGTCAGCAGAGCGCTGCCACAGCCAGAAAAGCTGCAGACCAACAATGTTGGCAAAAAGAAGAGACCCATCGAGGTAAGGCCCTAATGTCATGGGTGCTGGTTTCATTTAAACCCGGGAAGAGATCCTTTAAGAGGGGTGTGGTGATCGTCCCATGGAAGATTTTGAGTGTCAGTCACTTCTTTTCTCGCATTGCAGTTCTTTTCCTGCATGGATTCATTGTCCAGCCTTCTGGACTTTCATGCAATTAATATAGTTTTTTTTCTCATGTGATGTAACACACGTGTAGGTGTGATGCGCTCTTTTGTGTTTTGCTTTTGCCTGGTTTATAATTGGAGGGTAAAAGATTAATGAGTTTCCAGTTTTGCCAGATATTTTCCTTTTGCTTGGGGATATTGATAAGTACATTTATTTTGATTTATCAGACCCCTGAAATGTGTTTCTGTGAGATTTCCACTTGTTCTCTTTGTTCTGGGATGTTGTTTAGGAACTATGTGCATCTTAACTAGGATGCAGGCTGAAAGGTCAGGGAACATTACGTTAAGATTTGCTAGAAAACTAGCAGCAACACTTTAAAGCTTGGAAAACACTTAAAAACAAACAGTACAACTTACTTCAGAGATTTTGAGAAAAAAATGTTTTACACACACGATCTCCTGTTACCTTCGTGGCTAACAGGCTGTGTGCCCACAGGTTCAGAAATGTGCCACGACCCCTCTTAAGTGTTTTATCAAAGGAGACAAATGAATGCATTCTAAATATTGAAGGGCACATGTCCCCTGCATCCGCTGAAATCTAGAGCCATGCCTCATATTCTCGCCTAAACACATTAATGCAGATACACAGATGATGCATTATGGAGGCCCAAGAAGGCTTGTCTGTCTTCGATCAGCAGATGAATGCTGCTTTCTAATGTGATTATTTCAGCCTAAGACACTGCATGCTCATCCTCAGTCCACATAGCCTCTCTGTGGATGATGATGATGATGATGATGATGATGATGATGACGCGCTAATCGAATAATGGCGATCTTGAGCGAGCGAGCTGGCTCTGAAGATCTTGGTTGTCATGGCGTTAACCTTTCTGACTTTCAGATCGCCTTTTTTCCTGACTCTCCCACAGGACCTGGTGTTGGAGCTGGTGTTTGGTTACCGTGGCAACGACTGCCGCAACAACGTGCACTACCTGAATGAGGGGACTGACATAATCTACCACACGGCCTCCGTCGGTATTGTCCTCAACTTGACGACCTGTAAGTAGCAGAAGATCGACTGAACCATTATAGCAAAAAATTTAGCATGTATCTAATTTAATGCGTGTATGTGTGTATTCACACAGCCTGCCAAAGTTTCTATGTGGAACACAGTGACGACATTTTGTGCCTGACCATCAATCAACACCCCAAATTCCCCAACGTGGTGGCAACTGGCCAAGTAGGTATGTTTGTGAAAAGTCGCCCTCCTGTGTCAACAGCTGCTTCTTTCTCTGTCATGTGTTGGATTACCATACACCCCCTTCTTTTAAGCTCATCAGCACAATCAACCAAATCACCATTTTTAAAACATGACTACAGATAAGGACTACATCTACTATGAAAATTTTTTTAATGCCACTTGAGAAAGAATCGTGGCAAATATAAAATAAATCAGTTTAGACTTGAGAA
This sequence comes from Pelvicachromis taeniatus, assembly GCA_015108175.1. Classification (NCBI taxonomy): domain Eukaryota; kingdom Metazoa; phylum Chordata; class Actinopteri; order Cichliformes; family Cichlidae; genus Pelvicachromis; species Pelvicachromis taeniatus. The sequence continues at coordinate 11,921 of VURO01020659.1, forward strand.
AACATGTCAAGAAGTGTCAAAGGAAGCCACACTGTACAGAACAAGCCTGGCAGAGTAAGGAAGAGACAGATTTCAACGATTCTGGAAAGAAAAACAGTGGTAGATGGTAGAAGACCCCAGAACAACTGCCAAGACACGAGTGAATGACTTAGCCAAGTCATTCTCCAGAGAAGACAATCACTAGAGCCCTGCAGAGGAATGGACTGCGAGGTTGGAGAGCAAGAAAAACTTCTGCAGAAGAGACACCTTCAAGTCAAACTGAAGTATGCTAAGGACAACCTGCAGAAAAGATTATGGATACCGAAAATGTGTTCTTTGATCATATGAGATGAAACTAGAGTTCTTTGGACACAGAGACGCTACTTATGTTTAGAGAAAGAAGAGAGAGGCCTACAATGCAAAGAATGGCGTCATCACTGAAGCTGTGGGGATGCTTCAGTGTGTCACAAACTGTGATTTGGAGCAGGTTGAAAGAAAATCATGAAGGAAGAAGGATAAGTAAAGATTTGGGAAGAAAACAGCAAAAGTGTTTCTGGATCGTTGCATTGTTGTCCATACATCCACAGGAAGGACAAGGTGTTATTCATATGCCTGCAAAAAACACCCTGACTCGAATCCCATTTAAAGTCTTGATGAAAACTACAACAAATGACTGCAGGCAGGAAAATCGAGCAAAAATGATACACAAATTGATATTAGCATCTGTAGAAACTTATTAAAAGTATATTTTTCAGTCACATTTTCTCACATTGTAAAAGACAAGTGACAAAGGAGTTGTGACAGGAAAACTGAACACATGCAGTTGCATTTCACACAGGTCATTTTCATTTGCAGATCACTTTTGTCAGCTAGTTTAAAGGCAAATGGTTTTGTTGAGGTTTTGGTTGCCACTGTTGCTCGAAAGCCAAACTTCAGTTGTTTTTGTCAATAAATGTGTTTTTTATTTTGGTTTACAGGTGATATCGGTGACATGTCAGGTAAGAGTTTAAACTTTCAACAACTGTTAAGGATCTGACTGCTAAGTATGTTAGGTCACTGCCATCTAGTGGCCATATTTACCCACTTTAAAAGATGCCAAATATGACATTTATAGAGAGCAGTGTTTGAAATAAAAAAGAAATGGAATAGAAAATGTTATCTAAAAGTGGAAGTAAGAATGAAGAATAACTGTGATAAAATGTCTGTTTGCTTTCGCTTAGCCACGTCTCCATCTATCCATGTGTGGGATGCCATGACCAAGCAGACACTGTCGGTGCTACGCTGTTTCCACGGCGGTGGGGTTTGTTCTGTTAGTTTCAGTGCTACAGGAAAACTCCTGCTATCTGTGGGCCTGGATTCTGAACACACTGTCACCATCTGGAAATGGCAAGAAGGTAAGAAAACAAAAACAGCACCTCCCTGTTTTTGCTCCTGGGTTTTTCACTGACAGAACAATCACGCTTTCTTTCAGGTGCCAAAGTGGCCAGCCGGATAGGTCACACCCAGAGGATCTTTGTGGCCGAGTTTCGGCCGGACTCAGACACACACTTTGTGTCTGTGGGCATCAAGCACGTGCGTTTCTGGACATTAGCGGGCCGAGCTTTGCTCAGCAAGAAAGGTGTGCTCAGTACCCTGGAGGACGCACGGATGCAGACCATGCTTTCTGTAGCATTTGGAGCTGTAAGTTAATCCCGTGAAGCCTATTCTGCCTCAAATTTTCACACTCTGTTTGTTTTTACCTCGTGAATCAGGTCTGATAATATTTACAGCTCAACAGATGCCACACCGTATGCTTGAATGTGCAGTGAACTGTTTTTGTGCTGCTTGCTCTGCTCTCTTAGGCCACTAGATTAGTGCAGATTTGTTTTCTTTTCAGAATAACTTGACATTTACAGGTACCATAAGTGGGGATGTGTGTGTATGGAAGGAGCACATTCTAGTAAGAATAGTGGCCAAAGCTCATACGGGCCCTGTGTTCACTATGTACACCACACTGAGGGACGGCCTCATCGTCACCGGAGGCAAAGAAAGACCGTAAGTTCTTCTCTGTTACATTCATATGTTATACTCCATATTAGTAAGGTGTCAGGGGTAGATGGAGGATCTGGTTTCAATTTATTATAGGCATGTATAAACACTGTGCCCAGGCAAAATAGGCTTATAGCTCGAGGAAACACCTAGCAGGATTTCCACGGTGCTTCTCCACAGGTCAAAGGAGGGCGGTGCTCTGAAGCTCTGGGACCAGGAGCTGAAACGGTGCAGAGCCTTTCGGTTAGAAACCGGACAGATCATAGACTGTGTTCGCTCTGTATGCCGGGGAAAGGTATGTCCCATATCACACAGTGCTTGATTTAAAAAAAAAAAGGTCAAATTTCTCAGATTTCTTGTAGACTAGACCGGTCTACAAATAATATTTTTGGTTTGCCACTGGGAACTTTAGACCAGTTCTTAATCGAGTCTATCACAGTGATTTCGGATATGCTGTCTGAGATATTCTGGTGCTCATTAGCTGATACGCTTTCAGCATGTTCTCTACAAGCTCAGTATAGCTCTCTGTTCTGTGATAGCCAAGAAAATACTGGACAAGCTGCATGAATGCTTCCCATGCTGCTGCTTCAGATGACTTTCTTTTTAAAAGCATTGGTTCACAGCTTTCAGGACAAAAAAAAAACCTTCCTTAATTATTCCTTCACTTTTCTCAATACCGAACTTATTTCTTAAATTCTGAAGCGCACCGCCGTTTCCATCCCATCATCCTAGTTGTCTGATACATCATAACTAAAAAAATATTGAAAAAGGTTTTTCAGATTTGGAGTCAGCAGGTGACATTTTTTTAAGTGCAGGTGGAAGAATCCAAGTAGCACAATGCTGACCAGTGTTATCTATTTCTTTTTATATTTTCTTGGTGATGTGCCAGGGTAAAATCCTGGTGGGGACCAGGAATGCAGAGATCATTGAAGTAGGAGAGAAGAATGCGGCGTGCAACATCCTGGTGAACGGACATATGGATGGACCTATATGGGGTTTGGGGACGCATCCTTCCAGAGACGTGTTTCTGTCGGCTGCAGAGGATGGCACTGTTCGCCTGTGGGACATCCCAGAAAAGGTCAGGTCTTAAGTTGAACAGAGCAGCCTCAGATTTACGTCAGTTTATCAAGAAGTTAACAGAAATTTTGTGCTGGTTTTTCATCGCTTTGTGGGGGAAACAGAAGATGCTGAATAAGGTGAACCTGGGCCACCCAGCGCACACCATCAGCTACAGTCCCGAGGGAGAAATGGTGGCCATCGGCATGAAGAATGGAGAATTTATCATCCTGCTGGTCGCCTCACTCAAAATCTGGGGGAAGAAAAGGGACCGGCGTTCACCGATTCAGGATATTAGGTAATGATAGCACACGAAGCACGGTCAAACTTGCATTTGCTAAAAACTTTTTGATGTGCCTAAAAAAATGTTTCTTATTTATAAAAGAACATTTTTGTAATTAGGAAGGACATTAGTGAGGTGGACCGTCTTGCCAGTTTTGTCATTATTTATACCCTGCAGCAGCCACTGCCAAAAAATGATACATTTTTAGTTTCAAGCTCCCGTGTGGATCTCAAAGGATTAGAGGTGAAGTCAGCGAGTGCCAGCTGGATATGGATTAAGAGTAAGACATTTATCTGGGACATATTATGATTTACACTGTCCAGAGCAAGGTTTATTGAGACTCTGCATGTCTAAAATAGCATGCTACACTATCTTGCCTCTGACATCCTCTCTCCATACACTAAAACTTGTGAAACAAAGAGCTAAAGAAATGCAGACGTTGGCCATCATCCCAAACACACTCGTGACTTTAGCTGGGGAGTATTTCTTATTGACATTTAATATTTTTCTGATCTGTCACTGAGCCATCTAAATCAAAGTATGCCCTTACTCTGCTTTGCATACTGTTAAACAAATCTGAGGAGACTTTTAATTTCATCTCCTTCTTCACAGGTTCAGTCCAAATTCCCGCTACCTGGCTGTGGGCTCCAATGAGTGCGCCGTGGACTTTTACGATCTGACGCTCGGCCCACAGCTGAACCGCATCAACAGCTGCAGGGACATCCCCAGCTTTGTGATGCAGATGGACTTTTCTGCAGACAGCAACTACGTCCAGGTGTTCAGGGCTCATTAACATGTTGCAGGAGAGAGTGACGGAGAGAGTTGATTGTGCCACCACGCTGGTGGGCTGATGCTTCTATAACCTGCCATGTCTTTAAACAGATATCCACGGGTGCTTATAAACGACTCGTGTACGAGGTGCCATCTGGGAAGCAGGTCACAGAACAGTCTTATATTGACAGGATCACCTGGGCCACCTGGACAAGGTGAGGGGATCACACCAATAAGAGTAACAGAAGGCATCCTTACTTATTTGGAGACTAAGGAAAATGTCACTCTGTGTGTACCCAGTGTCCTTGGAGACGAGGTCGTAGGGATCTGGTCCCGAAACACCGACAAAGCAGATGTCACCTGTGCCTGCGTGTCCCACTCAGGCATTAACGTCGTTACGGGCGATGATTTTGGGATGGTAAAGCTATTTGACTTTCCCTGTCCAGAGAAATTTGTAAGTATGATTGCATAATTTTATGATTGCGATTGTGTTTGATGTATTAGGGCAGCACTGTTTTCTACTAATGCCATTTTTTCTGGCATTTTGATTAACCCTTTGGACATTTTTAAGTATGTTTTTGGCTGTCTGTGCTGATATTGATGCTCATCTTAATTCCAGTATGTGTCTCTGATGCCCCCTAGTACTAAAAAACAAGTACTACACGGTCTGACCTGGGATGAGTAAGATAAATGGGCTGAAAGAAGTGCACTGGCTCCACTAATTCTTGTTAGAACTATCACTTTTTTCAACAATAAAAACTTTTTATATGATGCCACAAATCCATGTAAAACAGATTTTATTTTACATCATTACTGTATTAGTGTATTAATCAATATTAGCTGGCCGCATTGTTAGGTACACCTTGCTAGTGAAACAAACTGAATTTCCGGGAGGAACCTACCCAAGGGATCAATAAAGATCTATCTATCTAGTAGCCTTCAGAGCTGCTACAGTTCCTTGTGGCACAGATTCAACAAGGTGCTGGAAACATTTGCAGACATTTTCATACGATAGCATCTCACAGTTGCTGCAGATTTGTCAGATGCACATCCATGATGCAAATCTCCTGCTCCGCCACATCCCAATGGCTCTGTGTTGAATTTAGATCTGATGACTGTGGAGGTCACTTGAGTACAGTGAACTCATTGTCCTGTTAAAGAAACCAGTTTGTGATGATATGATCTCTGTGGCATCGTGTGTTATCCTGCCGTCAGAAGATAATTAAACTTTGCTCATAAAGGGATGGACGTGGTCAGCAGCAAACCTGTGGCAGGCTGTGGAGGTTAAAAGATACCCATTTGGTACTAAGCAGCCCAAAACGTGCCAAGAAAACATCCCCCATACCATTACAGCAGCAGCAGCCTGACCTGTTGATATAGGCAGGGTGGATCCATGCTTTCATGTTGTCTATACTAAATTCTGACCCTACCATCTGACTGTTGCAGCAGAAATCGGGACTCATCAGACCAGGCAACAGTTTTCCGATCTCCTATTGTCCTATTTTGGTGAAAGACGCTATCATCAAGTTTGCACTTTAGTTGAAACAAGTGTCTGTTTGAGTTACTGTTAGCTTTCTATCAGCTTGAAGCAGTCTGGCCATTCTCCTCTGACATCAACAAGACATTTTCACCCAGAGACCTGGATATTTTCTTCTTTTCTGACCATTCTCTGGAATCAGTCCCAGAGAACTGATACATATATGTATACTCCTGTCATCATGTGATTTGATGACATATTTGTAATATCAAGCAGCTGAACAGATATACCTAATAAAGTGGCCAGTGAGTTTACTGCCCATCAGAATTTCTTTTTATAATTGTGGGATGAGTTAAGTGACTTTGGAGCATCAGTTAGCTTGGACAGTTGGTTTTTGTTTGGTCTTTTCCTTTAAATTGATCACCCAGAAAAAAATTACTTTATCTGGTTTTAGTAATTGTTAATATGTTTACTCAAGTCTCATAGACAATTTTGTTTATAAAGTTTGTTTATCAGTTTTCTGTTAAACACAATGGCACACCCATTGCTTTGCTATAAGCTCACGCGTGTATTCCATGTATAGATAATATATATATATATGTGTTTGTGCACTTTATATACCATCAGTAGCGGTTAAAATAAATACTTTCTGTGTTTTGTTTCAGGCCAAACACAAACGATTCCTGGGCCATTCTGCTCATCTGACAAACGTACGCTTCACAAACGGAGATCGCTTCGTCGTCAGCGCCGGCGGAGACGACAGAAGGTATGACCAAGAATCCAAATTACACCGTCGTTTACCAGTGTTTCAGTTTCAGTGTGAAGTGATGCACGCCTTTTCTGTTCTGTCCTTTCCAGCCTCTTTGTGTGGAGGTGCGTCCATGCCCCGCATTGAGGATCACACTTGGATCATCCAACATCAGAAAGTCAGGGCTCAGAAAAAAACAACAAAAAAAAACAACTAAAGGATACATTTAAACAACGAGGAGGAGGAGGAGGAGGGACCTGGCAGCTTGTAAATGAGTTAAACTGGTGATTCGACTTACTGCCTCAAAACTAGGTGCATGCATACGTGCAAGGCTCATCTTCATCACGGTCCTTGATTGTGAAAACAGGCAGAGGGCATATAGCCCTGCTCTCCTAACATTACATCATCACTGAGGAAGGAACAAAGAAAGAAAAAACACCTAATATGTGCATATCATTTCAGTGATGCATTTTTTTTTTTAAAAAACAAGCTTATCTGTGAACGTGTCCCAAATAGCAGTTTTGCCGTGTGGCAGGCCTCTGAAATTGTGTTACCGACAATGCCATTTTTCAAAAAAGGAAACCAACATGTAGCAAACTGAATTAGCCTTAATCTGAGTGTTTATAAGGGTTTTTGTATCGTTTCATTTTATTTGTCTATTTTATTTTTTTTGGCTCATGTAGTCATCCGTTTGTTCTGTTTTGAACTGGTAATTCCAAATCCTGTGGCCTTCCTCCTGAATGTAACATCCACTGTTATGTTCTGGATGTCAGCATGCCAAAGCATACTATGCACTGTACACCCGACCTGCTCACTGTGTCGCCCTGGTGGTTCATTTACGACGTGATAACGTGGTCGTGCCGTCGACTGGTTGACCTCAAACCCCACCCGCCCTCTGCAGTGTTCCCCTCATGTCATATTAACGTACGTGTTCGAGGATTCATTTATGATTTATTAAAGGGTGTGTGCATGGCTTTACGGGAAGACAATCTGTCTGAACCAAGTTCCTGAGAAAACAAAAAGAAGAGCTGTAAATTGAGATCTCGTTGCACTCGTTGCAGTTCCAGTGGTCACTCTTTAGTGTGCTGCTACGATATGTTGTTGTTGCATTTTCATGATTGTGAGCGGTGTGACGTTTTTTCAACAGTGCGTTGATGTTTCGTGAAATAAGATATTGCTTAAATGGAATGTTTATCAGAGAATATTTTAAAAAAAAGTGCAAAAGATTTCTTCCTTGTATTCAGACTAACTACTAAAAAAAAGTTGCTGCATATTTTGATTTACATTTCACCAGTGTAAATACCATTTGTAGATATTCTTTTTGTATATTTTTGTGAGATGTTTCTTAAATTCCACTTTATTAAAAAAAAAATATTTAAAATAAAACACAACCATGATCTTTGAAACTTGGACTCATCCGTGTTCATTGAGACTGATGATGCTTGAGAATTATTGAATGATCCGTGCTCAGATGTGGCCTCAATTCACTATGTTGCTGCAGTTGTTTTGCAGTTGGGTGAATTCTGACAAACCCATCCCTGGTTCAGGTTTTCCTTTCTAAGGTGAAGTATCCTAGACCACTCAAGAGTGCCAGTGCCCAAACTAGATCCAGCTTCTCGTGTTTCCATCAAAAAACTTAGTGACAGCACAAAATTGGAACCACGATGTTTGTCGATTTAGGAAGGACAACCACAATACTTGGGACCACAGCTTTTGCCACATAATGACTTATAAAGTTTAGATTGATTGCACAGTAGACGGGTTTTTAAAAGTAACCAAAGCAGAACTGGCTCCACACCAGCGTCATGTGGGAGCTTAAAACGTGCTTGGTACTTTGTGTGAAGCAGCTTGCACGTGGACATCATGTTGAAATTGCACTGTGAAACTCTACTGAACTTTCTTGCTTTCAAACCTGTCCACATGATGGTTGGTTCCCAAAAGTCAGTGAGAAGAAACTGACTGCACTGACCCTATCACAGTAAAAAAAAAAAAAAAAAAGTATATTAGCAGGAAGCTTAGAGGTTCCTTTATTTGTCATTGTACAATATACAGCTAAATCTGCATGTTGGGGGGGTGGGGTGATCTCTCAGTTGTCCTTCATCCTACTGACTGTGACCTGGAAATCAATTTAGCTTGCCATGTTAAGTGAGGGGGGACAGAGGAAGGAGAGTTTAACGGAGGATAACCAGGTGAATTCTTTATGAAGTGTTTTTACCTTCAATTTATTAAAGGAACATAGAAATTGTGGCATAGAAAGAAGAAAAGGGGCCATTGTCTTTGTATTCAAGCTCACTTTGGTTGACACCTACGAGCGGCTCAACATAACAGAGCTCCTGTGATCACTGAGGCACTCGAACACCTCCGCTAAGCAAAGGAGGCAACTCGTGGAGATGAGAATCTTAGCGAGATTGTGAAAGTACCAGATTAAAAACAACTGAACACATGAAAATCTTTAATGTGCTTAATTTATTACACACGAAACACATATACTTTAGAACTTATATATATATATATTTATATATATATACTTATCGCCTATTTACATATTTTACAAATCTAAGAACTGAATACTCACATGCTTCATGTCAAACTTTGTTGTTGTTAGAAAAAAAATAAAGTACTGCTAAATATTGACTGTCAGTGAGCATCATGATCTCCTTTTTCGTACACACTTTGAAATGTAATACTGTTTAATCGATACATCTGTTGTTCATTAGTTCAAGTCATTTTTACAGCAAAAAAGACAGCGAATATCTATCTACCAGTTTTAGTGTGTAGCTGTTAAAAGTGAAATGAATTATGAGCAAATCCAATGTGATAAAATGATCTGAGTTCTCAGTTTATTAGGTACAGTTATATATATTAGTTATCTTATGTACTCAAATGAGAAATCTCTCTTCATATTTTATCGTTCTGCACATGTGTACCCAATAAACTGTGAAATCCGAGTGCTGCGTATAACTGATGCAGGTGTGGAGGAATGAGTTAGGCAGGATCATAGTTTGACAGAAAAGGAGCTGCCACAGGAGCAGCCGTGATCAGCTTGTGGGTTCTTGAGCACTTGAAAGGTGGAGCGAATAAGCTCCTGACTGAAGTCCACTGTGGATCCTTTCACAAATTCCAGGCTCTCCTGGTCCACAATAACGCCCACTCCTTCCTCCTCAAACACTCTGAAAGCACAGCAGCGGCACAGCTGATAAACAGGCCACAAGGAAACAACAAGGAAAATGTAGAAGTAGATTAAGCAATAAAGAAATCTTGATTCAGGCTTGTTTACCTGTCGTCCTCATTCTTCTTTCTGTCAACCGAAAACTTGTACTGAAAGCCGGAGCAGCCTCCGCCCTCCACGTGTATTCTCAGGTACTCGCCCTTTTCCATGATCTCCCCTAGCCTCTGCATTAAATAAGCATAAAGAGATAACACATGAGGTATGCGTATTCATTTATCAAGACAGAGAGTGAATGATAACCAATTGTAGCCCGCTGGGGTCTTTCTGTGTGGAGCATTTTCCCAATAAACCATTTGGAAATGGAATATTTAGCAGAAAGATCTAAATGATAAGAACACTGACATGTATTGCTGAATTTAAAGGCATCATAAGGACTGTGGTGAAAAAGATGTGGTTGTCTTTCTTGAGATGCTGCCACTGTTTTTTGTTCTGGGTATTTGTGTATTTGACATTTACATTACTGTTGTTGCATTTTTGATATGTATCATTCTCATATCATGCCTGATTCCTCTTTAACTTTACACTTTAACACCCCACTCACACAATGTACATTCTCAGATTTCAAACGGTAAATTTCCAGATTTTGTTTTATTTTTATAATATATATAACTCGCCCACTTGCTCCACATAATGTCCTCTTTTTACATATTCACTCACTGTATATAATGTTCTCTCTCTTTTTGCACAGTCGAGGAGCCTATCAGGTCACATTTCACTGCGTCTTGTACTTGTATAACTATATGTTAGGTGTTTGTATGGCTGTTAACTCCTAAAAAGTATTAGATCTAAAAGCACATGTGACTTCCTGGTGGGATAAAAGTAAGTTTGAAGGAAGAAAAAAGTTTTTCTAGAATTAAGCCTCTCAATATGAATGTTACCAACTTAGCGACTTTGTCGCTATATTTAGCGAGTTTTCAGACCCCCATAGCAACTTATTTTCTAAAAAGTGACCAGCATCAAATCTGGTGTCTTTTTGTGGTGTTATTGGAGACTTATGACGACTTTTTGACGTGAAAGCACGTATCGCTCTTACTCTCGACAAGCAGTGAGTGCTGCTGTGGGCACCTTGCCCGTGCCAAAGCGCTCACAGACCTCACGTAGCAGTCGCCCCCAGCTGCTGTCAGAGCAGGAGATGTTCACACCTACGTGTCCAAACTGCAAATGAATCGCGCATGAGATGTACACAGATGTATATTTTTCTTTGTCTAAAATAAATCGATGCACTATAATACATCATTCCTACATTCGATATGGACTGAAGCTGTCTGGTGAGGCTTGCTATGAACACCAGCTGCCTGATAATGTTCTGCAGCTTTTTGGCACATCAGCTGCTTACTCATTTAAGTCAAGTGCTACAGCTGCTGAACCTGCCATAGAGAATCTTGACCAAAATGAAGATGACCCACTCTTTCTGGGAGTCAACACAGCCTATATGTGTGAAGGGATGTCTGAAAACCCCCCAAAACAATTAGCCTGAATTACAACCAGAATAGTTCCCATCATTTTTTCACACTGCCACCGGTTTTTCTATTGTCTCTTTTTGGTCCATTTAGATTGTTAATGTAGTTAACGTTCTTCATGTTCTTCTTTTACTGTTGCTTTTGTGGATCACAAGGTTTAAAACTACTTAAAACACACACCCACACACACAAAAGAAAAAAAAGTAACTCCACTCCATGAGAATGCCTATTTCAGGTCATTTTTGCCGGTCCCAAGCCCAGATAAAGGAGGAGAGTTGGAATTGTGACATAAAAAAAAAACAATACTTGCTAAAAGAAATTTAATTTGTAGTTCTAAATATATTCTAAATGCATTTAGGCTGTTTTTTACTCAATTTATGTCTCTTTCACAATGTTATTTCTCTCTCCTACAGCGTTGGTTACAATTACATAAGCATGACCATTTTGCAAATTAGGCAATGGTGTCATTTAGCCTTCTAGCGACTTTTAGGACAGCCAATAGCGATTTTCCTTACTGAGGAGTTGGCAACACTGCTCAATATGGAGGGCAATGTGTAAAAGTGTCTGAAGTGTCACTGTGCTTGAGAGTTTGACATCAACTGTATCTCGTTGTCTATGGGCTGATTGTTGTATACAGCAGGGGTCACCAACATGGTGCCGCGGGCACCAGGTAGCCCGCAAGGACCATATGAGTAGCCTGCGGGCCTGTTCTAAAAATAGCTCACTATAACAACTTACCAGTAAGCTGTTATTGCTATTTTTTTTAAAATCACAATTGCATTGGTATCAATTTGTTAGAGATAATATATTTAAAAAAATGTTTATTATTAAATATTAGATCAGCGCTAGCTGGTCTCCACGGAAACAGTTGCCATAATCAGTGTCTTTTCATAGATGAATATCATTAATTATTAATGATAACATATAATTAAAGTTAAATTGAGGAAATTAATCATTAATCAGTACCCAAGAACTAACTCTCACTTTCTAAAAGGTTGGTGACCCCTGGCATACAGTATATTAGTGTGTAGCTCTGTAATCAGACATATGTTTGACATATGATTGATACAGTCCTAGAGTTTTGCAGGAATGGACCTACAACCTTAGCATACTTTGAAAACTCAAGTTTAAATGCATTTTGATCTGAATAACTTTTCACCTTGATAAACATGATGGGAGAAATTTTTAAAATGCAATCATGATATTTTTTTCTAAATTAGTGTTTTTTGTATTTACAAAAATTAAACACTAGAAAAACTGACAGTGTCATGGCGTCCCCAAATAACAGGGTTAAATAAGCTCAGTCGAACTGGTCTCTGATGGAGTCAAACTCTTAGCCTGAATTATCGTTTCAGCCCCTTCTGACTTGGTGTTACAGCTTTTGTGGTTTTAGCGGAAAACAGCAGTTTAAAGTGTCCTAACCTTCACGCATGACTCAGTGAGGTGTACTTTATCTTCAGATGAACCTGACACCCCTGGCTTCTCCTGAGTGGAGGTGCTGCTGTAGCACCGAAGCCCGGCTACATAAAGCATCTGGGACTTCTGAGGACGACGGTGTAATTGCTCAGTCACATTGAGGATGTTTGGAAGAGTGGATGCCCTGCAAAACAACAGATCACATGACAGTACTTGCAATGTTGCTAACAAGCCTTCTAGCTCGTTAGTGTAACGTTATTTAATGGTAGCATTGAAGGCTAACCTGCTACCTAGCTAGCAATAGCAGTATTTTTTTACATCATCAGGACTTTATTAGTTATAACCTTTTTTCAGAGAGACCTTTAATATGTCCTACAATTTGTGAGAAATTAACTTTACCTAACGAGGCTCAATAATCTTGACTTTGACGCAGATATCATCGCTCCTCTCACGAATGACATCTTCCATAACAGATGTTGCTAAAACTTACCCCGCCCCTTCATCGACGTATATTATCGTGCCCATATTGGCCATTTGATTCGTTGTACTAGCTGCCAATCATCAGCCTTGGGTATTCGATACCTTAGTCATGTCTTGTAGGCATATCTCTTCTCAGCTGTTTGCCGTCCTCAACAGTTTACTCATAGGTGGAGCTTAAAGAGAATATGTGCGTGTCACGTCTGATGTTTTGATCCTCCAATTACAAGGCAGAGGGCGGGGTATTAAAAACGGAGTTTCCTGACAGGCTCACCTTCGGGTGGAGAACACGCAGCAACCTTTTAAATACGCGCCGCCTCTCGCAGCTGACAGAGTGCAGGAAGAAAGGTAGTGGCTGTTACGACGTGGAGAGCTGAAGGTACACTTTATTTATCGTTTATATCTCGTCGTTCTCCAAAAATTACAAGTTTCATTTTGTCATTTTACCAATTTCCGTCAAGTTTAAGTAAATGCTGCTGTTGTTAAACTTTGTACTCAGCGCTGTATTAGGGACGTCCGCGGGGCGAACAATCAAGTCACCTGACTCGAACGCTGACTGTGGGGATCGAGTTTGCTTTTCTGTGTAGTAAAAATGTTATTTTTTAGGATCACACACAACAAAAGGAAAAAATGGACGCCCGGACCGGTTTCATTGTGTTGTGCTTGATTGGATTCAGCTGCGCGGAAACGGTGAAATTTGTAGACTGCGGTAAGTTTCAAGTCACGTTGACGGTAATGATTCACTTCTGCATTTAAATGCTAACTAAGACTCATTTTAAACCGTGTGATCGGTCAAAACTGCGTGAATGTGTGACTGATACACTTTTTGTTTTGTTTTAAAACTTAATAAATCTCATTAATCAGTTTCATAGACTAGTGTTCTGTCAATTATAGTCCTTGGATTTTTTTTTATTTTTTTTTAATTGTCATCCTTCAGTTCAGATTCCAGAGTGGGTCTGCATAATTCACCTTAACTCATGTGTGTTTGTAATATGAGTGGTATTTGTCAGGAACACGACTCAAGAAATTCCAAACTGGTATTGCAGTGCAAGTACATGACTCATTCATATAGTCTCGGTCTCTAACATGTACCAGTGCTTCCTCATGCTGCTGGCATCAAGAAACCAGTGAAGCTGACTGGCAGAAATGTGCACAATATGCTTTCAACTTATCCACCTTGTCCTTCACCACACTTAAAAAGCAGCACTGTTCACCCCTGGATCTACATGTACACACATCCCTACATAATGTAGCTACTTTATTGTATGCGCTACACATTCACACATGCTCTTGTATATTGTGAACAATCCTTAAACATTTACCACTATGTGGTGAAGCTTTGTTGATGTAACCAAATGCCACTCTGAACATGACCAAGACTGAACAATTGCAGTTTTGTAATCTTAGTTTGTTTTTGGTTAATATAAACTTGAACTGTATTTGTATTGTGAAATAATTAATCTGCTGGTTCAGTTGCACTCTACCATGAGTTCACTTCAATTTTGTTTTGTTTTTTTTAAGGCAGAACTGTAAGTGTGCACACTGTGAAATCCCAGCCAATTGTGGTGTTTTTTGTTTTGTTTCCCATGTCTCTCTTCAGGCTCTGTTTCTGGGAAAGTGGTGACGGTGGAAATCAACCCTTGTCCCAGTCAGCCCTGCAAGCTACAAAGGGGAGACGCTTACACGGTCAATGTGACATTCACCTCTGGTTAGCTCCATGTTTTAGAAACACTTCTCACAACATCCAGAATATTAAATCTTGTTGTTTTTTTTTTTTTTTGTTTTAAAACAAAAAAAACACTAAAGCTTTAATCGCATCTTCATGTTTGCTCCAAGGTGTGGTGAGCCAGGCGAGCACTGCAGTGGTTCACGGCGTCATCGCTGGCGTTCCTATCCCCTTTGCTATTCCGAATGTAGACGGCTGCAAATCTGGAATTGAGTGTCCCATCCAGAATGGGCAGACTTATCACTATGTGGCTACATTACCTGTAAAGTCCGAGTATCCTGCTGTAAGTAGTTCATGCCACCCTGGCAACGATCGTTTGTTCAGTATGCTCCTCTATGCTGGTCATTCAGTTTCTTTGCTGTCTGCAGGGTGTTGTAATGTGACAAATCTGCAGTTAAAATGTCTTCATGGTTTTATTCTATGGAGATTTAAACAGGAATTGACTCCTCCAGGTTGTGGAAAAATGTGTGCAAGCATGACTATAGTCTCAATATGCTGTCATAATGATTTTGTTCATGTGTACAACTAGTTTAGCCTTAAGTTTTCAGCCTGTGTCGGTAATTCTAGACTCTGCTCTTGTACCCTCATTTACTTTTTTTTATTTTTTTTATTGACATCGAACATGCACTCTGTTCACTGGCCACTTTTTTTTTTTTTTCTTTCTTTCTTCCCCCCTCCCAGATCAAGCTGGTTGTGGAGTGGGAGCTACGAGATGACGACAAGAATGATCTCTTCTGCATCAAGTTTCCAGTTGAGATTGTGTAACAAACAAATGCCTCTGAAAGGGAATTGGTTTTGTAAAAGACAAGTGTTCTACTAACACGGAAAGCTCTTGTTTTATATCAAACTGATTTTTAAGTGTTGACTAGTTTGCAAGACTTTATTGCACATCTTAAATTCTGCTGAAATTAAAGGCTATTTTTTTTGATCCTCCTAATAATCTAATCTAAGTTGTGGATGTGTGATGGACCCTGAACTACATTCCACTACATACTGTGCAATGGTCTTGTCTTACTGGCTGCTGTGTAGTCAGAGGGTACATCCTGTACTTTCTTTACTATGAATTTTGTAATATGTCTTGCAAGATTTAAGGAAGTTAATTGTTAGATTCTAATGGCGCTCTAAATATGTATTCGAATGGCATTTTTGTGACATGAATGTGTTTTCAATAAAACTACCTTTGACAAACAGCGAAGGCCTGTATTTTGGAGTTCCAGATATTTGGCATATCTGGATTCACTTGCCCAAGCAGTCACGAAAAGCCCAGGGTTTACCATATGACTGTAGAAGGCTTGGTACATATGAAAGGCTTGACATTGGCAGCATCTGACAAATCATGACTACTAAAATCTTCCAGGAATGGTGATGCTGTTTTCTGGTGAGCTGATGTGTCATTAGGTGGTTTCATATCTGCTGGTCTCTATTCTGAGAACCTACCCTGGTCTGCAGAATAGCTTACCATGAAAAAAGTGAGCCATGTGTCTCTGTTGTACTAAAACCCTGGGTTAAACAAAGTTCCCTGGATAAGAGAATAGCCTGTTTTGTTGTTCAGGCCTCTGGTGACCCATTAAGTCAGAGGAACTTCCATAAGAACTTGTATAATAAAGTTATATAGTCGGACTAGTAAGAGGAAATTGCTTTTATTTCTTTTGGTACAGCCTTTTTAAGGTGTTGTCAGGTGTAAACAGGCAGATGAGGAAACGCATTCTTCAAATGAGGAATGAAACTACACTGACAAAAAAACTTGTGAATCATTTCACCTGCCTTGGTGCAAATGAAAGTGACAAAAGGTGCACTGCAGAGGCAACAAGTCCACCCTCAAGAAGGCAAGGGTTTAGCAGGTGGCAGCCACAGACCATCGCTCTCTCCTGATCCCTTGTAACAAATTTTTTAGTTTTGCTTTTTCACAGTGTCCTTGTCATTGCTGATAGCATTAGACATACCTGCAGCCCTCGCAGCTTACACGGGTAGTTAAGCTTCTCCTGCTTGGCACGTTTAGAAGAGTGTGGAAGAGATACCAGGACACATGCCATTAAATGAGCCAGCTTGAAGGCCTGTGGTACATAGCTGATTAAGAGACAGGTTGCTCATATTTAAGATTGAAGCATGAATTAATGGTAAGACGTCTTTGACCAGTCTTGTGGGAATGGGGTCTAAAAGACACGAAGTAAAGACGTTCTAGCTTTATGGAGAGGTTTTTTATATAAAGCAGCAAACTATTTTTCCAGGCTAAATCATGATCTGCTTATTAGTGAGATGTCATTTCCTCTCCACCTTAGGAGTTATCTGCTTTAAGCTGCGTGTTTGCGAGTTTTACCAGGGAGTCAAGTACTTCTGATTTGAACCTTTCTTTTTCAGAAGAGCTACAGTGTCCAGAGTTGTGCGCAGTGAAGCTGTAATACTATTAACATGATAATCGACGTCTGTGGGAGTAGAGTTTCTTGTCTGATTTGTCTGCTATATGCTTAAGGCTCTACACCCCTGGGTTGCTTTGTGTTGTTTTACTGTTGTTTTCAAATCAAACCATCTTTTTGAGTGGTTTGATTTTTTTAATTGGGTCTATTTAAAAAAAAAAAAAAAAAACTGACTACCTGGATAAAGGTTTTTATGTTGGCTTTAAAATTGAAGACCGTGACGATGCAGAGATGTGCAAAGTTTCCTACTAGCTCCTTGGGAATTACCTTGTCGGTGCAAAAACCCTACTTCATGTCTGCCAAAGCAAATTATGTTTTTCTGACAGGCTGCAAGTCCCTAAAGATACAATTTAAATTGGGTTATTTGCCAATGTCTGCTGGGTTAGTTAGTTGCCTTTTTATGGTTGAATGAATCACAGGTAAAAAAAAAAAGAAAAAAAGAAAAGAAAATCCCTCGTCAAATGGTCAGATAAACGGAGAAGATGGAAAATGAGGGAGAGAGCAGCCATGTAAAGACAAACTTGGAGAACTATTGCACAAGACCACTTTAAAAAAGGAAGAAAGTCTGTCTTCTTGGAAGCACAGTATAACGAAGACAGGGTGACTCAAGAGTTCTGCACAGTGCTATTGTAAAATACATGTGAAAACAGAAGAAAAAAATCTGCAAACTGCTGGTCATGAGACAAACTCGGAAGAATGCATACTCCAGAAATTTTATTGGTCTGAACAAAGGCCAGAAGCAAGAAATGACAGTATGAATGCACAAGTGTAAAGAGTCTGTAGATTTGATAATACTGACGAAAAAGTATAACCAGGTCACATGCAGAGTAAACCTGCGTTTTAAAGCAGCTCCGGAAATCCTCGCTGAGCATTAACACAGGCTGATAAAAAAAGAAAAAAAAACATAAGAACATCAAAATATTTTCAAGCCTTTCACTTTTACAGCTTACAAAGTTTGAAATGCAATCAATTGTGCAGTATGCAAGAAAACAAAACAGAATAATAAAACACAACTTGATGAGTTACTAGATGCTCCAATTACGATGTAGTTAGAGCTGTTAAAATAAGTGCTGTCCCTGACCTTGTTGTATATATGGAAAATGAGATTAAGGCAGTTTATGCTTGGAAAGAAACAGTTTCAGCACTTTCACAGCTGAATAAAAGCTAGTTGAGCATATCTGAGCAGATATCAGGTCACAGGTTTAGTGCAAGCAGGGCACCGGGGGAGGTAAACAGGACCAGTATTAACGTAGCTCGCTGCTTCTCTCTCTGAGGGTTTCAAAGGATCACAAACTTTGCAGAATCCTTAAACAATGTGTGCCGTTACACATTTTTTAACAAACAAAAGCTGGATAGTCTTTCCACAGTAAAGTCAACAACACTATCGCCACAGATCCCTATATAGCCAGCCCATAGCAGTCACTAAACCTAAGGAAATAACATGAAGTAATTCAATGGTATGAAACTTAGAACAAAAGCAAAGTCGATAGGGTTGGGTATACCCTATTGTATGGCAGCTAAGCAGTTGAATATCACATAACAGAAACTTAGTATTGGCTCATATTCAAACATTGCCATCGTCATCGACCCCCCCGTTTCACGTGTACAACGTATGCAGCATCTTGGTCCTTTTTTATTGTCCGTTTTGCTTCAGCCTCTCCAGCCGCTGGAGCAAAGCATTCCCAAAGGCTTCTCGGTAACCCGGACTGAGCGTGTCTAGGAGCGAGTAAACAGTCTCGTGATACTGAGTCGTCAAATTCTCGTCCACTTGATCGAATGCGTAGCCCACCACCTGTTTGGGAAGAAATCAGTGATTTATTGTAAAACCTCGGCACGGTTTGGAGTCTTAAAAGTGAACACACGTGGGTAACGCGTCACTCACCCTCAGCCCAGCCTCGGTGAGCTCTAGGCAGTAACGGTTTCTCTCTCTTGTTTCCACATTTATGTAGGCCACGTCGGACGCACTGTTGAGACTTTGTGACACGTGCATTTCAGACACAGCAAAGAGGACGTCGTTGACCACTGCTTCCGCCTCCAGTCTCATGTCCTTGACGTCACCGAGCTCAACAGACTCTTCATCAAAAGCAGAGACCATGGACTCCTCAGCCTGGCAGTCTACCTCCATCCCCTGTAACACGTTAAAACAACAGCATTTGTTGATTCATGTCTGGTGTTTATCTGGTCATAAAAATGGAAAAATGGTGGCTTTTAGAGGTTCAATTTAAGATTTTTGAGAATATTAATGAATATATGCCAACAAAAAGAAATAAAAAAGACATTAAATAAAATCAGAATTCGACAAATAATCATTTGATTTCATTGTGAATTAAATATCTTAAGGGCCTTTACCAACCTAAACTGCTAACCAAAGTACTAATTGGACAAATAAGATAATAATTACAATTTTGGACCCGTGAGGACTTTTTTTGCATTTAAAATACCAGATTAGTTTAATTTAAAAAAAGAAAAAACTAAACAATCCTAATAAATATAGGGGAAAAAAGTCTTTAAAAAGGAAACGGGCTGCTAAAGTACAAACAAAAATCCCAGTCATATAAATGGGAAGAAATATGCAGTGAAGCATAAACTCAGACTCATGGAGAGAAGTTAAAACGCCCGAGGTAGCCAAATTATCTTCTGAAGTAAATGAGGTACAGAAACCGGGACTCATTGGTGACGTCCAAAATTAGACACATAGTTCACCAAATATCTTGTAAACGGGCCAAAGCTTGCACTGCTCAGGTGACTTCCAGCAGTTTTTCATCTCTTATGATTATTTTTGACAGCAGCGATTAAATGCATCACGATTAGCTGTTAAAACTAGATCTGCCAACATACTATATGTAGCCAGATGAGGTGCGGGAATCTATCTGATAAAACAAATAACCTCAAAACCCTAGAAAGATTTCTTTATCAAAAGATGGAGCCTTATGTCTATGATATTTAAACAATGAAGCCAGTATGTGTCAAATCTGTGTTTAGCTGGTACTTTATTTCATGTATGGGACTGGAGCCTGTCCCTGCATCGGGTGCGAGGCAGGGTACACCCCGGACAGGTCACCGCTCTCAGGGCTAACAGACAAACACACATCTGTGTGTCACATCTGATCTTCCAGCGTGATACTGTGACGATGTATCTCACCATGTCTGAAGCAGAAGTGAAACACGAGCATCTGTCATCTTTGTTTAAAAAAAGAAAAGGCATCCTGTAGATGTTAACTGTGCGACTTAAGGTTAAACCTGTATTTTTGGAGTAACCACTGGACCATTTAAATGTTCGCTTTACTTCCAGAGTTAAATATAGCTGCTCTGAGAAGGAAAACATTGCACCTGATACATGTCTGAAGGGGATTTTTCAATCTGTTGTCAGCTGAGGGAACTTTAAAACACTCCCTTGACACAAGAAAGGTTGTATTACTCCCAGCAACACAAAACAGGAAATTTTGATTGATGGTGGTGTCAGTGTTTCCTGGTGCTGAACTGGACAGATTGACAACCCCCATGCTTTTACAAGCTTTTTTTTTTTTTTTTTAAATTTTCAAATTTGACTGAAAGGTGACACCGTAGCGTACGATTCAATAACAACTACTCAACATTTCACCTGTCCCATTTGCTCATTTGGTAACAGGTATTTGTTGTGCAAGTTCGATTTTGTCACATCACGTTTACGTCAAGCTGCATAGCATTAGGAGCTTTTTCCCCCCCCTGCGTATCTCGCTGTCTTGTGGTTCCTATCTGGTTTGTGATCATTCACACGCCTGTATGGAAAGCAGCCTTGACCCAACCCATACCTTCGATGTTAAAAACACAGAATGATTTTTTTATGGGATGAGAAAGTAAAATAATGCACATTAAATATGATTGTTAATCCAGGAAGAGTACAGTGTTTTAGTTTCCTGCTAACAAAAACATTTTAAGACTAGGTTTTTGGCAAAATATCTTAAAAACCTTGGATTATAAGGTTTCTCCACTGAACCACTGATGGCAGCCAAAATGCTAGTGATCAAAAATGATTAGAATAAATTATAATTGTGTACATAAAAATTAAAGTGAATAGTCCTATTGGCTTTTAAAAAATAGAGCACTGTGCAAATGTGCACAGTGCTCTAAGCCAAAACTCTTTTTTTTTTTTTTTGTTTTTACAGTTTGCCAGAAAAATGGAAAATAGTTGCAGTGATTAATTGAAACATGTGCAAAGATCCATGGAAATGTTGTATATAAGGCAAAAACAAGCTTGAAAGTCAATATTTTTTGTAGTCTTCAGGAATAGTTCTCCAGGCTTCTTAAAGGGCATTCAAAGCAGTTCTTTCTATGTTGGCTGCCTTTTGTTCTACTCTCTGTCGAGATGAGTCCACACTGCTTCACATATGTTGAGGTCCTATCGGGGGAGGTCAATCCTTGACCGACAGTGCTGTAATTGTGTGTTTTTCTATACAGGTATGCTTTTACTGCATTGGCGGTGTGTTTGGGATCACTGTCATGCAAAAAAAAAAAAAAAAAAAAAAAAAAAAAAAAATAAAAACCAAAAAAAAAAAAAAAAAAAAAAAAATAAAAGAAAAAAAAAACCCAC